>VZSU01000955.1:2556167-2589382 GCA_013398715.1 Nesospiza acunhae
GCCGCGCTCCTCGCTGCCCTCCCGAGAGCCTGCGGCGCTCCGGCTGTGAGGGACGGGCGAGGGGCTGCGTTCCGCTCCCATTCCGAAAGAATGGAGCCGAGGTAACTTAAACGCGCTGGGTACCCGAGCCCAGAGGTGCCCTGGAATACGGAGGTATCCGTAAAACAACTTGTTAAAAGTGACGGTGCGTTAGAAAGGGTAGGAGTGAAATGGATAAGGTGGCAAAGACAAGGCAGCCGTGGTAGTGTGAACCGAGGCTGGCAGGAGAGCAGGTTTGTCCCTGGGGAAGTGTGGCACAGCTGCAGGGAGGTCCCTGCAGAGTCATCTGTGGTGAAAAGGGTCAGACATCTTCTGGTTTCTCAGTCTTGGATGAAAAATTCCTACCTAAAAAACAGTGGAGAAGGAGCAGCGAGGTATGCGCTGCATATGTGAGAAGGTGCTTGGGATGATCCACGAATTATGGGTTTGGGTGACACAGATGAAGATGCAGCTAGCATTGATGGCCAGCATGGAGCTGAGGCTGTGGATGGTTTCAGGGAAAAGGAAGAGTGTTAGCCTGTCTAAAGGTTACATGGATAAGGAGTCCAGGAAGCAGACTTAAGTTGCACTTTCTCTGTTTCAGATAAATAAAGAGGTGAAAGAAGAAAAAAACGTATGAAATGGTTGTGAAATATCAACAGAAAAAGAGGAGGGGCATTCTCCAATTGGAGGAGTCTCCACCTAAAGAGTTATTAGAGGAATCCCACAAGGGTAGGAATAAGAAAAGAGTGATGTAGTTGGACTAGGAATGAGGTGGATCACATAATGTGGTGGCACGATGGAAAGCATTTTGTTTCAAAAGACTGTGTTAAGAATTGTGTTGCAAAGCAGGAGTCGGGGAAAGGGCACTGTTGGAGGTGATAGATAGCAGAGGGTAGGGGTGGGTGTGTTTGGGAGTTCCTGCAAGAGACTGGAGCAAGAGAGGTGACTAAATTGTATCAGTGTTAGTGAAGATACGGGAGTATCTTGGATTAAAGTGGTTAAGGAGGAGATCATCCTCCCTTGGATTGGAAAGTGATCTAAGTATGGTTTAAAAATTTATAATTTGGTCTTGGGAGTTATAGTCATTATTTAATCTAAATAAACCTGGCTTTTTTGACCCTATCTTTTGAGCTTAACATCTTTATTGTCTTAAAAATTAGTGCTATCAAGTAGTAGCTTTGCCTTGTCTTTGTATTCAGAGCCTTTGATTTGGGCATTGGGCTGAGCGTAGGTGAGGTGAGTTTTGTTCCTGGTTTTCCAAGGACCCTCCTTTGCTTTGTCCACAGAGCAAGTGCCTTATGCTTCCTTTCCCCTCACTTGTGTCAGAGTGGTGTCCAGTTATGCTGGAAGTGAGCTCTTTCCTAGACTCTTGGGACAGGAGTCGCAGGAGACACCCGGTCCTGCAGACTGCTTTCCACTTGATAAATCCATGTGTCCATTTCCTGTACAAACAGTTCCTCTGTTTGCTCACAAAACCATGGTGGTGGCACACTGAGACATCTCTGCACTCCTCTGAGCCGCTCCCCAGGCCTGGTGTGCAACTGGGAGGTACTGGGCAGGCCCCTTATTATACCTGGATATCTACAAACATCTCAGTGCTTGGCTGTGACTTGCCAGGTGTTGGAATAGCAGAGGGCCCAGTGTTTTCATGGGGTTTTTTTCTCTCTCTAGAGTTTGGAATGATCTGAGTGGAGTTTGAGAGGTTCCCTGGCCTGTGAGACTTGCTCAGGCTTTGTGGTGGCTGAACAGAGTTGTTGCACTCTGGGCTGTTGATGGTCTGCACTGGGGTTAGGGGCTCAAATAAGTAATTCTTTTAACATAAGTTTTAGCAGGTAAAGATACATTTTATGCAAGAGCTCAGTGTCAGGGCAGATTAAGCCCAGACTCTCTAAGCAGGGTAGAGGGAAGGATGAGGGTTTGCCTTGTGTCTGCCAAATCAGATTTCACATCTGTCTCCTTCCAGTATGGAGAGACTGTGTCTGTTCCTCTGAAGTCCTGTGGAAAGCAGTGCTATAAATTGTTTGTGTGCTACGTGTGCTGTGGATAGCTAAGGAATCAAGAGGCAAATGAAAGGAATGAAGACCAGAATTCAGGAGGTAATTTGATTAGGTACTAGTCTTCAGCCTCTCTGGAGGTTTGTATCTCCTGAAATCACTGAAGCCCCTCACATTAATTGTACATCACATCTCTTCCGGGTTATTATTCCCTGCTGCCTGGTCAAGTGACTGGAAACAGGAAAAAAAAAGAGTTGAGGAAAAATAATGAAAATTTGTGGTTGAGATTTCCTGTACTCTAAAGTCAGGATTATCAAAGCTTGATTATGGTTTCCCCAGCAGCTACAAATTGCAATACTGAGGGAATATATTTGAGTGGCAGAGCTGACAACATAGTCATGCAGAATGGGGATGTTTTTAAGGAACCAAATACATGCTACTTGTGGAAAATAGAGCTTTGATTTTAATATATGTTTTTATATGTAAAATACAGTTACAGCATTGTTTTAATTCTTCTATATTTAATACATTCTCTCTAAATAATTTGGTTAAATAGAAATTTTCGACTAAATATGAGATGACCATATTTCAAGGTTGATTCATGCTTTACTGCTGAATCTTTTAGAGCTCAAATTCATATGGTTCAGTTACACAAGCAGAAGATTTCTGGTTCAGATAAGTATCAGATGTGTGAATTTTCCAAAACAAGTGAGAATCTTAAAAAAAAAAAGTTAGCTGTTCTGATTCTTCTTCAATAACAGCTATCAACACCTGAGCATAAATTTGTACATTCAAAAGGTAAGAAGTATATATTAAGAAGGCAATAAATAATAATTTTATTAAGCCACATCACATCCAGTAGAAGCAATTTAAAGGGATTAACTAGTTTCACAATTTCTTTTGAGATGATATTGAAGACTCTTAAATTGTGTGCATGTGAGAGATCTGTTTGATGGTCTTATTTTCCTAAGTCTCACTTAATGTCTGTGGTTCTGAAGCAATATGGATTTGTGCAGAATATCACAGGTTGTACAGGATATCACAGGTTGCCTTTCTACCTACTGTGGCCATAGGTAAGGGGTTTGTGTTTTTCCTGTTAATTAAATAGATAGGATGGTACAGCATTGCAGGCTGTTGATAAAAAACTTTGTCATAAATTCAGTTTTTCGTCTGAGAAGATCTGTAGTGAAGGTTATGCAGCCACTTTCCAAATGTCAGAGGTCACGGGGCCTGTGCTGGGGACTAGGATGCAGTGTAATAACCCCATCTCCAAGGATCTGGACCTGTCCTGTAAGAGCAGCCTTGCTTTGGAGGTGCAAGAGTCACAGTGGATCCAAACCAGGGACAAGCACAGCAGAATCCTCTTTACTGGGCCCTTGGGTTGGTCTGTTCCTACCTGCTTGATCGCCTATTTGTTGTTGACGTGGCACCTCTTACAATTTCTTAGGCACAGAAAAAACTGTTTTTCCTCCCTTAGGAGACAGAGCTCAGATGAAATCAAAAGAACGATAAAGTTTGGAGGAAAAAAAAGAAGCTGCACTTGCTTTCCTGGTCTGCAGTTGGGCAGGGCATTAAGATGTCCGTGGACATGAACAGCCAGGGCTCTGACAGCAATGAAGAGGATTATGACCCTAATTGCGAGGAGGAGGAAGAGGATGAGGATCCTGGGGATATTGAGGATTATTATGATGGGGTAGCTAACGACGTGGAGCAGCAGGGAGCAGATGCCTTTGATCCAGAGGAATATCAGTTCACCTGCTTGACTTACAAGGAGTCGGAGAGCACTCTCAATGAACACATGGCCAGCTTGGCTGCCACGTTAAAGGTGAGGAAAGGTTTCTGCATTCACACAAGTCTGTGGTTGAACAGGCAAACACTGAGAACACAGCTCTAATGAAAGCTGTGGTAATGTTGCTGTTATGGGGGGTTGGAGGAGCATTGTTGAAGGTCCCTTGTTTGAAACTGACTCAAAGGTTTACAATTGTTACATACTGGGGCCTGAAAAATCTTCCTTATTGAATGTTGATTCTTTTTTTTTTACAGAGCTGAGCTTCATGACCAAAATGCCTGAGTTATAACTCTGCATTAACACAATGCAAAGAGGGTATATAGAAAAGAAACAAATCAAATCATAAGTGGTGCAGTTTGGTACATCTGTGTTTGAGAAGATAAATGACAAATAGGAATACATGCTAAAACTCTGTAATTCTAACGAAAACACTCTTCTTCGTTGGTTCTGAGAGAATAATCACAGATTTTCAAAGACAGATCAGCTGTCATGCCAGTTATTAACCCTGCTGTTGCAGTGACAGCAGTTCGGTACAGTGAACTCGCCACCTCTTGGAGCAAGTGTGACTTAATTCATCACAGAAAAATCTCACTCAGAGTCAGCTCCATGGAATTATGCTCAATAAGACTTTTGTGATGTCTTCTTTCTCTTTTTCTAACCAATTACTGTGGTGTCAGTCAAAAGAGGAGGCAGGCTAGAGGAAAGCAGAGTTTCCTAGCTCTAGATGTGGACACTGGGTTGAAATTACTGCTGCATCTACTTTGTAACAAACCAGGTGTTCTAGTGCTTGCTCTTGTCTGGTGCAGCCCTGGAAGCAGGACAGGTGATGATGCAGAATGTTAAAAAAACATATTGGGTAGGTTTTGATTCCAACCCATTCTGTCTGAATCAAACCTGATTTTAAAAATGAGAGGGATCTCTTGATCTTTATTTGCACATCAGTGTCCTGTAGAAAGAGTATAACCATGAAGCCTGAGGACTATGAACCATAAACAACAGGTTTTAAAAGGCACTCATAATTTGGTGATTTTGCCACCTGTTGTGCTTGTTCCCAGCATTTACCACCTCAGAAAATGAAGTTGTACTTTTTCTTGCTCTTAAACTTGTCTCTGTAATTACCTCAAAATGTGAATTCTGAGCTCTGAATGCCTGCAGTTCCCTACAGATTGTCAGAAACTGGAGGCAACAGAAAAATACAAATGAGAATAGCTGGTCAGCACTTCTGATACAGCTGCCTGTTGCTTTTGGTTCTTAGCAATTAAGATTTAGAACAGCTTTTCTGTGCCTTATTGTCTGCCTTCAAATGGAACACCCTCCTAAAAGGTGACCCCTGCCATGTTGTTCTCTTGGATTAAATTATAGAAAGCAATACTTTTAGTCCTTAAAATCAGGCTTCCAGTGTTAAAATAAAATTTTCAGGAGTTCTGAAGGTCTCATTGAGCATGTATTATAGTTGCCCAGACTATACCAACCTGCTAGCTCAAATCTCATCCCAAATGGTACCCAAGGAGAGAAAATCTGGGTGTTTTTTTAATATCAAAAATATGCCTGCGTATTTACTGTTAAAATTAAGTGCTACACACTTTGGTTGGTGCATAAGAAGATGAAACTGAGTTTGGGTAGCCATTTGGAATGATGTGATCTTGTAAGCCACACACTCAGGCTTTAGCCCTTGAAGTGCCACATTAACTCTCTTCTCCAGCAACAATAGTCCCACAGTTGCACCTTTAATGGGTATCTCTTGTGTATCTGCAGCATTTACTTTTTGCTCCCTGGCATACTTGCTTACAATTCTTCAACAACCCTGTCTTCCTTCCCCTCTCTCTCCCCCAAGGAAACTTGTGATTTTGTTAGTTTTGAGACAAAATGGAATAGAAGGAATTAGTATGGAATTAGCAAGCATAGAGAAGAAGGAAATGGCATGGGGCATGCTGAACTATTTATCATAATTATTTTCAATGGACTGAATGGATATGAGTAAACAGGGGTAGGCTTTTAAAAGAATTGCATTAATTTCTTTTCTATTCATTTGCTTGAGCTGTAAAAACTGCTTTTTCTTTTTAAACTGCCTTTCACAATATCTCAGTTTTCCTTGGATAGTGATGATTGTTCTTCTGGAGCATCTAGTTAATTTTGATTTCATCTCCTTTATGATAGATACTGATTACATGGTGCTTTTTCAGCATTAGCCTGTATCTAAGGCAGAGTGGTTTGCTCCAACAGGGAAGGCTGAAGGTAAATGAAAGATTATCTTCAGGAGGTACAATGTTAAAGCCAATGGATGACTTGGCATTTGAGTTATTTACTATCACAGATTGATAGATTAACACAATTCCCTAAAGGGAATAAAAAATAAATGCAATGAATGGGCTTAAGGCTGGGTTGGAATATTCTACCACTGTCTGTTCTCGTGAGGGCATTCACTTTCTGAAGGTTCAACTCCAGAACACATACATGTGTATTGAGTGGCTTTTTTCTTTGTGACCTATTGTCTGCACACTTTAAAGACCAGAAACAGAATTTCAGAGCTTTAAATCTTCATATTTGCTGTCTGTGCTGTTAGTGGCTAATAACAGCTTAAATAGATAGCGTTTCATTTGCTCTGCTCATTAACCTCAACATTTATTTTTCAAACTGTTTTGCTCAACTATTTCAGACTGATTGTTAAATTCCTATTTTATTTTAAAGCATTGTAGTGAAGGGTGGTCTTTAGAAACCTTCTTGGCTCTTTGCCTTCCCCATGAGTTATAGCTGACCTTGTTCTCATTCTTGCTGAAGGCACTGAACTGAGCAAACCTTGCACTGGCTGGTTAATGTCAGGTCAGCTGTGAACACCCTGCACATGTTTAAAAGTTTTCATGAAATATTGAAAGAGAATCTCTCTTAAACAAAATGCTTGTTTTGTTTACCCCAATTAGAAACAGCACTCAGTTAAAATCTGAAGTCTGATAAAAGCATATGACCCTGCATGTAGGTAAATGTATGTCCTTGTATCTCTTACTGTTGTAGGAAACTTTTGCCTCAAAATCTTCTGACTTTTTTTTTGTCAGTGGGGAAATCTGAATAGAAACATTGGTGCAAACAAGGCAGCAGTAGACTAAACCAGCTGTGCTGTGTGACAGGCCTGCAACTGCATTAGTGGTTATTCCAGAACCATACAGAAGCTGGAGAGATTTAATAAGTGTTACTCTGAGAGTTTCTCCTTAATTTTGGTTTTAGTAAGAACTGTGAGTTCTTTGGTGTTCAAGGAGAAGAAGAGGAAATCCTTGCTCCTTGGTTCGTGCTGTTAATATGAAGATCTGAGGAAGGTTCCATTAATACCCTGACTAAAATTAGGACAGGCTATCTCTGTTGAAACATACCAGAAGAAAATCTTGAATGAATACCCAAAACTGTGCTTCTCTGACCAAAAGGCCTGTGAATTGAAGCAGGTCACTTTTAATTCCTCAAAAGGTCACTCGACTGCAGTCAACACTTGCAAAGGACAATGCTCTCAAAAGCAGAGTGCCCTGTGTTGCCTGCAGACCAGCAAGTGAATTCACAACAGTTCTTTTTAAGAAATACATATAAGATGCAGTATCTTTCAAAAATAATGAATTAAAATGGTATAGTAGTAACTGTGCTTTCGAGATAACTCTGTCAGTTGTCATTGAGGGATTGTGGGTCCTGGAGTGGCTTATCAGTACATGCAAACAGTGTGATACTCAGCAGTTGTACAAACAAAGCTGAGCCTGTCCCTGGCAAGCAGTAAAGTGTGTGATGATGTCATATTGGTTTTGTTTGTTAATGATGCTTCCTGGCTCTGCTGAGGGTCTCCATACATGCCTGGAGTATCTAATGTTTCAAATAACTGGCAGTGGTTTCTCTGTTCCAGTGATAAGGTGGATTTTTCTAGTGTTACCTTTTTTTTTTTTTCCCTAAATAAACCACTAGATAAAACAATTGCAATTAGAATTTATGCAAAAAAATTTACCTTGACTTGAGATGTTAGCTGATTGTTAGTCATGAGGAAACTGTGATCTTTCTGCATATGCAAGCTAGCAAGGGAAGGTAGTCATGTGGTTCTACAGGTAATTGGAATTGATGTCTTTCCACTAAAACCAAAGGTATTGTAAGACTGAAGAACTTAAACTTTTCACTTCATTGATTTGAGTGATCTGCTAATATTTATCAGAGAGCAAAAAACTTACTCCCTGTGCTTCCTGAAAGTACAGCTTGTGATGTGGGTGTTTTTAGCTCTGTCCCTTGAAGAGTAAATCTTGGTAGATGCAAAAAGTATTTGATGTCATTATATAATTCTGTTAATCTATGTTATCTCTACTGATCTTTCAGAGATAAACCAGTTTTTCATACAATCTGGCTCACCATACTGATGTTGCATATTTTCATGGAACCAGATAAGTTTTTATCCATGAGGCTGCTCCACACACTCAAGTTGCCCTGACACAGAGCAGTTAGTTTGTAGAGCTGCTTGGTGAGAGCTGGCAGTGCTCCTTTGGAAATGCCATCTCCAGCAGAGCCAGGGTCATGTGCATGGGACTGGCAGCCCGTGTGAGCAACCCTCCTGAAGGAGCCTGTGCCTGCAATCACAAAGTGTCTGTAAAGAGCCCTGTGACAGGAGCCTGGTGTGTTTGTGTGTGTCTGTCTGTCTGTGTGTGCCCCGCTGTATTTCTGTTCAAACCATGCCCCAGAGTGTGCTGTGGGTGCTGCTTATCTGCACCAACCTGCAGTGCCATCCTTTCAATGCCGTAATGACTGCATGGAACTTTCTGAGTGCAATGTAAAATGGCACTGTTAAAGCCTCACTGTGCCTGGGTACCTCAGGTGCAGGAGGAGGATTAAAGGCCCTTAATGTATTAAAATGCATGTACATAAGAGCAGTGTTTCAAAAATTTATCTTCAAAGTTTAGCTCTATAAGCACCAATATTGGCAAGCATTAGTAAGCAGTAAATATTTAAATATAATTTTTTATAAATGGCAGAACCTGATAGGCAAATTTGACTTTTTCACAGAACCCCTGTGGTGCTGTTTGGCAAAGATAACACGCTGTATCAAAGTACCAATAAACCCCCAGACGAGTCAGGACATGCAGGTTTATATCTATACTGTGTTCTGTATTTAACACCAAGCCAACATTATGTGGGACACCCAGTGTGAAGCTGTAACCCTTAGGAGCACTGGTGTTTGAGACATACCTTTGTCCTTTACCTGTTTTTTGCTCCTGAACAGAAAGATCCTGGAGGTTCTGCAATGCAAAAGTTGTGGTTTTACCTACCCATTCACAGTGCCTGTACTTCTGTAGTATCAAGAGGATGTAAGTGTGTTGAACTTCAGTGTAACTGCCTTCAGTGTATCTTGCTTTGGCTCATAAAAATATTTTAGTTTTTTAAAAATTTTTAAATTTTTGTAGACTTCTGGACAGCAGAAAAAGACAACTGGCTGGAGAGCCCAGACCTTGCAACCTTGTGACACTTTCTTGGAGTCATTTGAGGAGAGAAAACAATTTTGTTACTTATTGCCCAGGACTGCTGAAATTCTCAACTTGACTGAAAAAATGAGCCACAAATGTGGAGGGTGATTATAGCCCACACATTTCTTTGTGATTCACACCTTAAGTGTATTTTAGAGCCAGTATGACTCTGCCGTGAGGGGAATTATCTGTTCACAGCTGTTGATGAGTGTGATCTTGGTGGGAGGTAGAGGCAAGACACAAATCAATAAAAATGCCAAAACAATCTTTCAGTAACTGTTTCAAGCTTACAGCTGGACATCATAATCACAGCAGCAGCATGGAGCAGCTGAGCACTTTGCCAAATTTGTGCTGTGCCAATTAAGGATGGTGCAGCAGAAAGGAGCTGTGTTGTGCACTGTGAAATGTTGTGCAAAGCAGACATTCCTCTTCTTCATCTTTGTATAACACCAGTAAAATGCCCTTAGAGCTGGGTTGTTGAGTGAAGGACTGTGTTATTTGGGGCTGAGCAGGGATTACTCACTGCAAAGTTCCCTAAGCCCTGCTCCACTGTGGCTGTGTGCACACACCAGTGCTCCCAGTTCAGAGTTGGCTGCCCAGTGTTCTGAGCCACAATTTTGTGAGTTCAGGTTATTACCAGACCTTTGCTTCTTCCCTGTGCCCCTCCTGAATCATCCTCTCCGTCAGCCAGAAGGATTTGTCCCCTCGTGCTGTGCTGGGAGAGCCCCTTGGCAGGGGCTGTGCAGTGGGGTGAGTTGCTGCTGTTGGCAGCACTCAGGGAGCTCAGTGCAGCACTGGTGGTTCACACTGCGTTTCTTTGGGAAGAATAACTGTAGGGAGGACAGCTGGGGAGTCTCATGTCAATCTTATATCTGTGTGCTGTCTTACAGCTCTCTTGCTGCATTTCTTTCGCTCTAAATCTTTCAAAGAAGGGATCTCATAGCCGTTTTGTAATAATGCCTTCTGGCATACCAGCTTGCTTCAGTGTTTCTGTTCTTTTAATATTTATTTCTGAATTTCCTCAGGAAGAATAGCCTAACAGCTTGAGAAATACGTATGTTGAGATTTCCTAGCTGAGTCCTACTGATCCTGTTTGCTGGCAGCTGCAGCTGAAATTGTTGCTGTCCTTGTGTGTAGGAGAGCAGATGGATTAAAGCCATGTGTAAATGTGGGGAAAGAGCTAGAATTTAACCCCAGATCCCCTTTCTTCAGTATGTGGCCAACTAGGTTATACACTGACAGCTTCTCAACAGTGGTGTAACACCAGCAGTGTTTGTCATCCCCAAACTGCAGTCTGCCTCCTAAACATGCTTCTAATCTTACAGACTGGCACCAGGTCTCTGCATGCCAGAAGGTGAGTGACAGGGTACAGATTAAAACCCTGTGATGAAGCAGAGCTTATAAAGTGCTGGTTGACAAAATCTTTCCATGGTATTGAGAGTGCAGCTACAGTCTCTTAAATGGCATTTCTTACCTGCTGCAGCCTGCAGTCTGGAATCAGGAGAGGGCCTGAAATGTCAGAAAAATCATAATCTATACTCTGTGTGAAACCTAAAGGTGGAGGGCTTTTTCTCACTTTTTAAAAAAAATTGACTGAACACAAGAAAAAAAGAAATACAGTATATATGTTTTTGTTTTAAGACTATCTGGTTTTCCTGTTAGATGAAATTAATTTGAGTTCAATTTTGAAAACAATCTTCTTATGCTCAGTAACCTGTAATAGGTATGAAGGATTTTGCTACAAGACTGAACACTTGGGGTGTTCATAGCAGGTGATGTGAATCTTCATGAGTTTTCTACTAGGATTACATATTGGAAGTCTGCTTACAAGAGGTAGATCAAAGGACAAAGTATGGTCCAAAAAAAACCTTCAGGTTGCCCTTTTTTAATTCTTGATACTGGTACAGTTTTTTGAGAAACCCTCCAGTAGAAACAGAGAAGTCACATAATTGTTCCAGTGGGGCATGGAGGGAGTCAGATCTACTTTCCACAAGAAAAACAAGTGTAAAATGAATTTTTTTCCATTTGTGGGTTACTTTCCTTACCTCAGCATACTGAAGTAAAGCATGTCTGAAGGGATTTTTTCCTTCAGTGAAATTACTCAATACAAATTATGGTTTCTTTATAAGGTGTTACTCTAGTGCCAGCTCAGCTCAGTCTCTATTTTGCCATAGTTTCTCACCAACAGAAACAATTTCAGAGGCTTTTGGTCTGTGTGTCTTTCCTGTTGTAAAGAATTTTAGTGTGTTTTTAGAGGTTTGGATGCAACACACAAACTAGTATCTTTTGAAGTTCATCCTTTCATTGTAGATCTAGCAAAAACTATTTGTGGATTAAAACAAATGCTTCTCAAGATTAATCCTATTTGTTTAAATCTATTTGTGTAAAAACCTTTGATTAGGGAAAATAAAAGAAAGGGAAGCTACATTTCTTTATGCCAGATTTGTGTTCTTCTTGAGCAGACATTTCAGTGCAATCCTGATCTAACAGGAATTGTCAGCTTGGTGCAAAGCCATGGGATGTCAGCTCCAACCAGACCCTGTCATCTCCAACTCATTCTGAATTGAATCTTTTTAAGAATCATATGATGATCATTGTTTTAAATTCCTGATACCATATCTCTGCAAAAATGAGGATTGAAATGCACCTCCAAAAAATAGGCCTTCCCTTTGAGAAAAGTGAAATGAACTGATGAGATATGCATGTGATATAAATATGCTTGAGCAATTGCTGTAGAATATAAGCTCTACAAAAGATGGTGGTTTTTTAGCTCTTAGGAAACATTTCTATCTGAATTAGCAATTGTCAAGGTGGCATGTTTGAAAAGATTTTCTGCCGTAAAGAGATGAAACATCAGCTCTCTTGGCTTATCTAAGGAAGCAAGTTGAGACAATTGTTTTAGAGCCCTCTAAACACAGCAAGGGACCTGCAGAAATTCTTTGCAAATTCTTTTGATATTGCCGTATCCTAAAGAGTGCCAGACTCTCCTTCACACTTCAGAAGTGTGAGAATTTTGCTTATCTTGGAGACTAAAGAACCTAGAAGATAAATGGAGATGGGAATAATAATGAAAAAAAAATATTGTGCACTCTTCCAGAAAATGGATACATTTGTGTTTGATGCAGTGGCATTATGATTTTGTTCCACTTTTAGAATCTGATTTTGTTCAGCACTATGTAAAATCTTCAGACTTCTTTTACAATTCCTGTAGAGCCTTTTCCTTATGCAGAGCAGCTTTCTCACGGCACCCTTGCTCTGTGCATAGGCACTGTGCCCCTTTTCCAGTGCACTGATCAACATTTGGTGCCATTCCTGGCAAACAGCAGCCCTCCATAAGTCAGAGTTAAACTGGTGGAGATTTGGAAGAGGCTTTGGAGGTGATAAAGTTCCTGTTTTAAAATAAAGCTGGAAATGGCTGATTGGATGAGATTCTGTCTGTTCAGCTTTGCTGCCACATCATGGAGAAGAAGTTTGGTCTTCAATCTGAAATGTTCCAGGTTCAGATTTGGACTGGGCTTATCTTTGATATTAAAGTTTTAAGCTGTTGGTGGAGAAATGAGAATGAGGAAAAGAAAAAAAAATAGCATGAATATTGCTTTCAGCTTCTAAACGTCAATAAATTTAATCCCAGATAGAGGAGTTTGGGAGAAGTCAGGATATACAGAAGTACTGGCTGGGACAAATAATTGATGGGTTGCAGGCAAATACTGGAAGAGTGCAACATACAGAATAAACATTCCCCTTTGCACTGGGGTCTGTAGAAGTATTTCACTGAAAGAAGCTGCTGCCAGCAAGACGCCAAGTGGGCTGTGTTACTGCCTTTTTTGGTTCTTAGGATTCTGAAATGAGAATAGGACAGTTTAAACAAAGCAGACTATTTGTCAGAGGCATAATTTTTTTTAATGTGTTTTGTCTGAGACAAAGCATTTCTGTTCCTGAGATCTTGTGGCACCCAGTGATTGATAGGGGACTGAATCAATGCTCTTTCTGAAGTGTTTTGTAAGTTTGAGATACTTCATTGGGTGAAACTTCTGCCTGTCAGGGAAATGCTTCATTGGACAGTGTGCCAGCAGTATCAGCTTCTGTATGTTGCTTCTTCAGTACTGCAAGATACTGAATATGTATACATGGACCAAACTTCTGATTGCAATGGTATTTTTCTGTGTTCAGCATGTTTTTGCTCCTGCTTACAAAGAAATACTTCAACTGCTCTGGGGTGTTATTGTGGAAGAAGTGGCTGACTTGGTACAATCATTCAGTCATTGTGAGTATGCAGTCATTGAAGAGAGGCTGGGGAACGCTGCTAATCAATAGAAGCAGGCTTTTGTTAAACATTTGTTTTTCTTCTCATGCTTGTTTTCTGGAATCTCCTCAGTAGTGTTGGCCCCTACTAATGGTATTTACATTTGTAAATTCTTCTGAATTCCCAGCCTTGCTGCCGTTTAGCAGGACATAGCATGTGGTGAGACTCCACTCAGCAGGCACAGCCCCAGCATCATCAGCTGTTTGCTCCTCTCCCATCCCTCTTCCTTACAGTTTGAATGTTACCTGTCTTTAATCTCTGAGAACTGGTACTCTGTGCCAAGGAGACTGTGCATTTGTTGCTGCAACTGTCTGACTCTGGGAATTCTGTTTTGCAAGATCACATGCGCTCCGATCAGGTAGTATCAACAATTTTTCTGCTTCAGGGCTTTTATGAAAGTGGTCTAAATGTCATGGATCAGGCTTTATGAATTGAAAATTTCTATTTTTTATATTCTTGTGTGCTTTGTATTCTTGCATGCTTTCACAATGAAAGTACTAAAATTAGCACTACAGCTGATCCAGTCAGTGCTTGTAGTTGGAGTTAAATAGGAATAGTCACAGAAGCGTTGTTACTCTTCTAGATCTGTTAGTCTGGCATCCTTCTGGAGCATTAATTCCACATTTTGCTTGACATATAATTTCAAAAGCGTTTGATTGTGTTAGGATAGTTTGTTAGATTTCAGAAATGTCTGCTGGTATTTGTCTTTCTCTTTCCATACATCTTCAGTCTTAAATGTACTTGACTCCTCCTCAAGGAACAACTAACTCCATGGAATTGTGATGCTGCAACAAATGCTATACCTCAGGCTCTGAAAATCCAACTGAAAAATACTCATTTTCCTATGTTACAAATCAGTTTCCCATTTAAGTCCAGCAGTTTGTTTTCTTCTGTCAGTTCTTCCTTCCTGCTACTGAGAAATAGCTTCATTACTGCTAAAGAATGATTCATTAGCATGTGGTTTGCATTTGTAGGAAGGCAGTCTTGTAGAGACAACATTCCCGGTGCTTGTTTGCTTTACAGACTCAGATGCAGATGTTTTCCTTGCACAGACAAGTCAGAGGTGTCTGTCTGGGTCTGCCAGGCTGGGGGCTTAAGATAACAACCCATCCCAGGCTGGCAGTGTCACTGCATCCATGCAGACTGTGTGTGTTGGCAGCAGCAGCCCTGTGTGCCACGCTCCCTCTAATCACAGGCTTCTGTGCTGGGAGGGAGGGCAATGCTGCCTGGCAGCCTTTGTTTTCAGAGGGTCACATCACATTGCTGCTAAAGTTGAGGAAGGTGACATGCCAGATCTTGCACAGCATGAGCTAATGCATTGGTTCTCCTAGAAAAAGGGTTATTTGTATATTGAAAATTGCTCTTTTGTTAGTGGGATTTCTTAGTGGCCAGCAAAGTGGGCACATCAGAATGTAGAGATGGGTAAGAGTCAATTAAACACCACATCTGCCTTGTGTGTTGGTGTTGCCCTGGTTTAATTCACTGACCCAACTGTCCAGTACTGAAAAATGCCAGTGCAGGATCAGGGCAGTATCATGTGGCAGCAATAGGTCAGTTGTGTTGTGAAACTGCACCTCTCAATCAGGGCTGACTTAGGAGAGTAATGAATATGCTGCTTCTGGGTGTGCAGAGCCTGACTGCTTTTGCAAGAGTGACCATTGCTTGTTTTTCCTTCCAGGATTATGTTGTGCTTTCTGTACTACATCACATGCTGTGATTCACCTGTAGCAGGGTTCAGGAGGGCCTGTGGCATTTCAGCCAATGATTGGGACTGACAGCTTCTCTAGGAGAAAAAAAACCCAACTTTTCCTGCAGCTAGAACAGAAGGAGTTGTTTTCTGTGAGCAAAGTAGAGAGATGCCTTGCTGATAGTGCATCTTGGAGTGAGGGAGGCAGAGCCCTTTGGTGTCAGAGGGTGTTTGAATGCAGAAGTGCAGATACTGAACTTGCCCAGGTGCTTCCTAGCACAAATAGCAGTGAGGAGACAGGCATTGTCAGCCCTCTGAATTCCCCTGGAAAGGGTCTGTTGTTTGGAGGACACCTGCTTTGTTTGAACTCTAGGACCTGAAGGGCTTGAGAAGCAGGATGAAGGTCTATCAGCTCAGCAGATGTCTGTCCTCTGGGTGGGTAGGAGTCTTTTTGTGCAAGCAGAGAAGTCTGTTTTCTTCTGAAATAAACTAATGCATAAATGAAGGAGAACTTGTTTGCTTGTACCCTTGTAGCATGACTTTAAATGTCACATTGCATACTCTGATGGTGCTCAGGCTAGCACGGATTGTGCCACTGTTTGCCAAGAGTCCACGTAATGCAAGCAGCTCTGCATGGAAACAGGCCCTGTCACTGGAGTTTTCTATCTTCCTCTCCACTCCAGCATGTAACTTTCTTCTCTGCAGTGAAGGGCTGGCAAAATGCTTTGTATTTTCCCCATACCCTTTGCTGTCCCAGTTTGCCTGTCACATTTGCAGCCTGTTGCTGCTTGTCCACCTCAGTAAGGGGTATCTGTCTGCCCTGGGGTTCCTACTTTGCATTTTTGGTGAGGACTCTGATTGCAGTCGAATGAGGCCCTCTGGAGTGGTGATGACAGTCAGGACTGGATGTGGGGCTCCCATGAGCAGTTAAGGTACTCCAGTGCATTCTTGTTTCCTTCCTCTCTGGGTTATTGTAACAAAGTACATGAGTTAGTTTTTGGTACACCCATACTTCATTCCATCTTTTGTATTGCAGATGTTACTGGTTGTGAGCATCATGTCTAGCAATTAAATGTGAATTGGTTGTCACTGGGATGTTGTACTGAGATTGTACAATTTTTATATGAAAATCATACTCCTAAGCAGAGGTGTGGCTTCAAAATGTGCAAAGTTTGATCTTTTTTTTTCTTTATTTTCCACCTAGGTATCACATGCTGTTGCAAAGCTAGTATTAGTTAGTTTCCACTGGCAAATCTCAGAGATTTTGGAAAGGTAAGTGTAAATAGTCTTATCTCATCTGTGCTTAGTGCTTTCCCACCTGACTTTGCAGAAATGCTCAGGGTGCTCCATAGGTATTTTTGGCAAGTGTCTTTGGATGTGGAAGCAGGACACACAGTCCATTTTGGGGAGCAGAGGAAAGCTACTGATTTGTTGAGGCTACACTACCTGTAAGAAATTTTTAAGCAGAGAGAGGGTAGTAGTGGTAAATGTCTTTCAGTTCAGGAATTATTGTTATGCTAGGAGGCCTCTAGATAGATTTAGCTTAAATTTTGAGATAGCAGATTGAGAGTACTGCATCTATATTTATTTAATAGACATAAAGATAACATATGTTCTTCTTTGAACACAGGAGCCATAAATCATACAGGAGCACTGACCCTGTACTGATGTAGTCTTTAGTAGCACATTCACATTGAAGTTTTTGTTCCTTTTGACCTTAAGTAATGTTTTTTTCCCGAGCTGGCCAACATTTGGTGAGCAGGGGAAGATAAAGTGAGAGAACTGAGCACTGCAGCTCCCTTGTTTGGTCAGTGTCACTGTAATTAACAAAGCTCTCCAGCTGATTTCAAAAAGAGGGTTCAGACTCAGCCCAAACATATGTGGGAAGTGCATTGGGAGGCATTGCTGGCTGCAGCCCCACCACAGAATACTGGCTCAGAGCTGAGCATTGTCTGAAAATAGAGAGCATATCAGCTTGACTCATTCTGCCCAGACATTTTTGGCCCTGTAGCCAGCAACTTTATCCAGAGAATGTATGGAAAATGCATCCTGTCTATGGATGCTGTTGCCTCCTTGGTTACCCTGTATCCTGTGAAAGCTTTTCCCTGGGGTTCAAGGAGGATGAGATTCCTGCATAGCAGTTCTGGGTGATCCTGCAGGTTAACTCATGAGGCTTAAACAAGAGGAAATTTGGGGAAGGGTTTACTCCTAAAGTGATGAGTTTGCAAATTGTTCTCCAATTGATCTAGTCCTCAAACTTCTCTCTTGATAAAAAATGAAATTGTCAAAAGCAAGCTCGCTAGTACAATTAAGAAGTGCGGGTGTGGAGGGAGGACTTAAAGCAAGGCCACAACAGTGATGCTGCTGTTTCTGAATTCAGTGAGATACAAACATTTGTCTGCAAAGGAAATCACAAACAGCAAAATATGTTTAATTATATGGCTGCTGATAGACAGCTTCATATGCCCAAAGGGTGATAATCTGTCACAGAGTAATCACTTAAATAGACAACAGTCTGGAGTTAAAGTGAGACTTAACCAGGACAGCTTAATTTTACAGAGGAATAGGAGACAGTCCAGAGCCTCACTGGTGTGTGTTATTGTGGACAGTGGCTTAGGACTACTCTAGGAGTGTGGATGGAAAATCTTAGCTTAAAAATAATTTTTCAGGGGAGGGAGATAGTTGTAGAAAAATATTCATCAAGATGTATAAGGGAAATGTTAATCCATTACCAGGAGAAGTAGTATTTCTGGTTCTGAATAAACTCCCATAAGGTTTTGTTGATGGGAGCTCAGCTCTCTGAAGGAGCCTCACACAGGAGACATTTCCACTTTCCTTGTTGAAACCTACCCTGCTATTTGCACAGAGACAACTGTTTATTCAGGCAAGAAGGATCAATTTAACAATGCAAAATGTATTCAGAACTTGATTTGATCATTCTTCAATTGCCTTTTCAGGCACAAGTCTAATCCTGCCCAGTTGCTAGTAGAAGCTCGAGTTCAGC
The DNA here is from genome assembly GCA_013398715.1 of Nesospiza acunhae. Lineage (NCBI taxonomy): Eukaryota > Metazoa > Chordata > Aves > Passeriformes > Thraupidae > Nesospiza > Nesospiza acunhae. The sequence continues at coordinate 2,574,437 of VZSU01000955.1, forward strand.
CCACCTCATCCAAACATGTAAGTATGCAAACCATCCCGTCTGTTCCCTTGGCAGACACCTCTGACCCCCCTCCTGGGGGATTGCATTACTAATGGCATCCTCTGCCCAATGTTAACCCTTTGCAAGCTCTAGTCTGACACTGATTCATTGCTGGGTTTACTTCTGAAATGAGAATGCATTCAAGAGGTCTCTAATATTTAAATAGCAGCTTTGCTCTTGCCTTGCAGGTAGTGTTCAAGAATTACGTTCTTCAAGAAAATTAGGATCATTTTTTGGCACAAGTGATGGCAGACAATGGAAGGAACAGAGTGCAGGGGCTTGGCTGCCTTTTCCAATTCTGTAAAGACACTGAAAGGAAGTTCTGGCTGCACAAAGTGAGCAGAGCTTGTCTGTGTCTGGAACAGATTTTTTAGATTTTTTTTGTCTTTTACCTTTTTTATCTTTTTTATCTATTTGCACTGCTCAGCTCAGGGATGCTTAAGCTAAATTTCCCAGTGAATTGTGTTGCTGCTGTGTCAGTCAGTGCTGATATTTGAACCAACAACTTGTTTTTTGTAGCCAGGGCTACACAGATCTTCAGATACTTCCCACCCCCTTTAAATAGAAACTTCCTGTTGCATGCTTATGGATTTCATTCACAGTGGGTGTCTTGGTACAATGAAGAATTACCCTAGGAACACATTGCCATGTGTCAGATTATGGGTGATAAAATAATACATCTGGGAAGCATTCAGGGTTGTGGGGGAGAGGAGATCTTAAAAGTCTGGTTTGGCATCTGAGCTCTCTTGTAACTAGCAGATAGTGAAAAAGCTAAGCTGACAGAAGTGTAAGCTTCATGGACTCCAATTATCTGCTTAAAGTCCAGAAAAAAAAAATCTTTCTAGTTTGACATACCTACAAATTAGTCTGTGTATTTCAAGATTTATCCAAGTCTTTTATCAGCTGTCCCTTGAGTGTTCCCCTGCAATGGGGATCCATTGCTGATCCAGGCAATCAGTGCAATTACAGACTCAGTGAATCTTGTTCTGGTCTGGAAGTGAGGCCACTTAGAACAAATTTGCATTACTTCCTCTTTGATGTGGCCATGCCATGAATCAAGCTCTGTCAGTCATGGTGCTGCTGCTCCATGACTCCAGCACAGAAGTCAGCCTGGAAACTGATGGCAGGCTGACACCAGCTTCTCCACCAGTAGCAAAGTGATTATATGACTTCTCTGTGAAAGGAAAACTGCAGCTAACAGCTTTGTAGAATCTTGGTTTTGATGATGCTGGGCTAGACCCAGTTCTGCAGGTCCCAGGGGTGAGTGGAGATGTGCTGAAGGCTGGATCTGTTGTCTAGGGATCAGCTCTGCACTACATAGGGGGAAACCAGGCTACTTTCAGTGGTTAGGTGAAGCAATAGCAGTTCTGCCTGATTTGAAACAAACCCTCTTAATCCTTTTCAGCTGAAGGGACAATGCCTGTTTTGCCAAATGTAGCATAGGCAAAAGATGAGATGGGAGGTGATAGTTTGTGAATTCCCTTTTCTCTCTATATAAACACTCTACAATTATGTCTTCCATTACCCTAAATTACTGTCTGGTAAAAGGGCATTGCTAAGTCTGTTTGCAGTGACAGCTGCTCTCCAGAGCCTGTGGAGATAGTCTGGCCCAGCTAACAAAGAATATCAGTAAATCCAGGGAAGGGCTAACACAAGGACGTATTTCAAACAAGGCAAGAGTAAGAACCAGAAAAGTAAAGGGGGGTTCTAGGCAGCACTAGAGGAGAGGCAGAAACTCTTCAGTGACTGCCAGCTTGTGCTCTGTGAGATGAGAGGTTCTTGAGAAGGACTTACTGTTTGGGGCAGTGCAGCACCTTAGCACCCCAGCTGCTCATGAACCTGTTCTGGCCTGGACCTCCATGGAGACCAGTGTCACAGTGAGGGTGATGCAGGTGTGTGAGGGTGAGCTGAAGATGCTCTGGGAGGTCTGGGATGCTCTCCCTGCACTGCTGCTTTGTCTCTCCCCAGGCAATGGTACATTCCTCCCACCACTGCGCCGTGTGCATGCAGTTTGTCCGGAAGGAGAACTTGCTCTCCCTGGCCTGTCAGCACCAGTTCTGCCGCAGCTGCTGGGAGCAGCACTGTACAGTGCTCGTCAAGGATGGCGTTGGAGTCGGTGAGTTCAGGCTGGATCTGCCCCACCGGCCATTCTGATGAGTCAAGAGCCTGAATGTCATAAGTTAAAAACTGCAAATCTGTTGAACAGAATTTGCATCTGTGATGATGTACTGTTGCAATGCCCCTGGAGTGCTTGTGGATGCAAACATCTGTTCCCTTTGTGTTGGGGAGAAGCCAGTAGTTGCCAGAGTTGCTTTGGGCTTTTCCAAGCCTGTCTTTCATGTTAGCATGGCAGTAACATGTAATTTTCTAATTTAAGTATCTGACCTTGTGAATACTGGTTGAAGCACTCACTGGTCCTGGATGCACATGTGCCCTGTCATTTTTTGGTGAAGACAGTTGGGCTTCAGCTTTTCAGCAGCCCTGATTGTTTCACAGTTGTATCCCTCTTGCCACAACAACAGATGGCACTGAGGAAACTGCTGAGTACTCTCTGTGCATTCACCACTTAGTATGAACTACACTGTTCTAAGAAGCTGTTTTCTCTTCTCAGGGGTGTCCTGCATGGCTCAGGACTGTCTACTCCGGACACCAGAAGACTTTGTGTTTCCATTGCTGCCTAGTGAAGAGCTGAAAGACAAATACAGGCGCTACCTCTTCAGGGACTATGTGGAGGTAGTAGATTTTGTCAGTTTTAAAATACCCTGGGTCAAATCACCAATGACTTGCAGAAATTTTGTTTGAAGTGTCTTGCATTTTTGATTAGAACTGCAGTAGCTGCAGCAAAATTGTCCTCAATAGACATGATGTGGCTGCTTCTGTAGGACAGGCTCACTGACAAAATGCTCTAGCAGGTTGCCAAAGTAAATTCTGCTGTAAGGTCATCCACTAACTCCTTGGCTGGGGCTTCAGAATTCTCAGAGTGTTGCAGCTGAGAATTTCAAAACTTCAATCTGATTATTCTAGTCCTTCTTGTTCTTACGTAAATATTTTTAGGTTCAGAAAAATAAGTCCCTCAACTTAGGGTAGTCCAGCTGAATTGGCTTGCTCAATTACACTTTATGTGATCTTTTTTGAAATTAAAGCAGCAGTTGTTAAGGTCAAATATGCAGGAGTATTCTGATACCTGGGAACAGACAGGGAGCACTAAAAAAGCAGCAAAGCAATATGAAAGCATGGTGTCACCTCTTCTCAAGGAGACCCTTTGGGAAGAAATGGCCACTACAGGAGAGCAGCTAAATAGTTTCTGGGAGATAAGGAGAAGATGGGGAAAGAGCTCAAATGGAGCAAAATAATTTGTTTAGTGTCTTTGTGGGGTTTTGTTTGTTGTGTTGACTTAGTTTGTAACCATCCATTTGAAATCCCTGTTTTAAAGAAGCTGTAAGTAACTGACAAACCTCTTCCATACTAGGAAATGCAGGATCAGCTCTGATAGCCAAGACCCGGTGACACTTTCCACTCATTTTTAATACAAAACAACTGCTTTGTATGGTTTTGAGGATAGGAATGGTTAAAATTGAACAGATAATGATCTCCTGCACCCACTGCTGATCTTACTCCCTTGTTGTGTCCACAGAGCCATTACCAGCTGCAGCTGTGCCCTGGTGCAGATTGCCCTATGGTCATACAGGTACAAGAGCCAAAGGCCCGGCGAGTGCAGTGCAATCGTTGCAATGAGGTCTTCTGGTAAGAAACACAGAAGGTTACAGATCACAGGGAAAGTCTGTGCTGTCCTCAGGGCCAATCCTTTTGCTTGCCAACAGTTTGGGTGTGTAGAAGTATCTGAAATGCTTTGCTAGAGTTGTTTGCAACTTGAGTTAGCCTGAGTAATTGGACACTTGTGATCTGACTTCTGCAGGTGGTCAGACATCCCCTTGCTTCCTAAACTCCTGGGAACTTGGGTGTTCTGACAACCAGGGAGCACAGCTTGAGTAGTTAAGGGCTTACAAATCTACCAGTCTCACATTTTGGCTAGGTTAAAAATTTTCCTACAGAGACGGTGGTTGATATAGATTCTGGTGGTAAACATGGGGTCCTTCTTGCTATCTGCTGGTATTGAGTTTTTAAGTTTGTTAAAAACATCTGACTCCCAGTTTAGAGACCCAGCTTTCTGGTATCTCCATGCAAATGGCCCGGGGTATAAGCAGCTGTTGTCAAGTCATGCTAATACAGGTGCCTGATATCTGCCACTGGGGTCAGGCTACTTGTAAGTGACTGGTCCACCCCAGAACTCCGCAGTCATGTTAGAGGAGACATAGGTGGGCTCTAGGAAGGGACAAGTCAGCCCTCAGACATATGATTTGTCAGGCCTGGGTTCACTTCCATCCTCACTCTGGCTTTTACACAAGAAGAATAGGGAATCGGAGTTCAGTTTTGGTCTTCACACTCTACTAATACACAAGAGCATTTCCATCCCTTACTGGGCCCCCAGATTTTGGTCAGGAAAACCTCAATCCTTGAGTCATTTCCGTAGAGATTGATAGGTTTTTTTCTTTTTTTCTCCCCCCTTTTAAGCTTTAAGTGTCGGCAGATGTACCACGCACCCACAGACTGCGCTACCATTCGGAAATGGCTCACCAAGTGTGCAGATGACTCTGAAACAGCCAACTACATCAGTGCTCACACTAAAGATGTAAGGACAGGCACCTGTGTGTTATTTCTTGTCCTCTAGCCCTGCCTGGAAACCAGGATAGAATTCTATACACACATAGCATTGTGTTCTTCTTTTTTGCAGACTGCAAATCCTCACAGCTCCCTAGGGACTGTCAAGAAGCTTCTGTCAGAAGCTACTGTCATATGTGAGCTAATTACATCCCTATGGCAGTGGTGTAACTCAACTGAATGCCTTGGGAAAGCTTTGTGTGGGAGGCTCAGCTGCCCTCCTGCAGTAAGGACCTGGTGGTCCTTATTCCAGACCTGGTGTGAATGTCTTTGACTGCCAAGTTTGTTGTCCTCCCACAGGCAAAAGAACTGTGGGTTCTTTGAAATGATCAGTGGAGATGTATTTAAAGTGGAAGGAGAGTCTGTGCAAAGTCAATACCAAATAAGGCACCAGTGGTGTTTAAGCCTGCAAAACTTTGTGCAGTACTGTGAGCTGAAGGGCAAGGGAAAAAGTCTTGATTTGGCAAGGACTTCAAAATGGAGCAGTTGAAGTCTGTAAATTAGATATTGGAGTACTTTTAGTAGGTTTAGACCCCAAGACAAAGAAGTAGTATTACATATTGTGCACACTAGCCTACCTACTGTAGAATTGTTGTATAAATATACTGTCTTTATCCTCTAAATTACCTGTCTGAGATTGGAACTTTTGATGTCTTTTGGGCATTTTGTGGCCTGACTTCAAAACAGCTCTTGGCTACATTTGTGCTACCATGGCCAGTGGCAATTGTGACAGTGGTGATTAGCTGCAGTCTTCAGTTATGTTCAGAAAGGGGATACACAGATAGACCAGAGATTTCAAGCTCCCTTCCTTCTCTGGAGAAGGTGTCAGCATGGTGATGGTATTGCTTCTGCTATGCTTATTTGTAGAATTTTTATTTTATTGAGCACTATCATGGCATACATTTTGCCTGACATGAAAATTTATACAAAGTAGCAAAACTCACTTCCTCCTTTTTACCTGTGCAGCCCAAAAAATGTGTCTGAACACTCCAGGATATCTGTGGAGTGGGGATATGTGCAGCTTTCCTGTGGTTAGGCAGATTCTCTGCAGGTAGCTGAGATGTCATTCGTTAGTGGCTGCTGAAGGCAGAATATAGTGACAATTATCTGTTGTCAAATGATACACTGTCATACATGAACTAATCATGTTCCTGTGCCTGAGCAACTGCAGAAGGGTAACTCAGCAAGACCTTCAGTTTTACATGGAGTAACAACAGTAAATTTGTTTTCTTGAGCAAATAGTCCAGTGCTGCAGTGCAACTTCCTGACTTTGCCTTTCTGCCATCTTTTAAGTGGAGCTGTCAGGAGCTGGTGGGAAGCAGGGTGAAAATGCTAATATTCTCATATGAGAATATTTCTCATACGTGAATGCATATATTTAAGAAAAAAGGCAGGGAGGAATAATCACACAATTGCTGTCATTCTTCAGAAGGCTGCTAGAGTTGGATCTAACAATTGTGTCTGTTTCCTCAGTGTCCCAAGTGCAATATCTGTATTGAAAAGAACGGAGGCTGCAATCACATGGTGAGTAATTCCCTGAACATGTCAAACCTCCCTTGTTCTAAGTGGAATTTTTTTCCCACACTTTCTACTAACCAAATGCCTCTTGTCTCTTCTTTTTCAGCAATGTTCCAAATGCAAGCATGGTAAGTTTGGTTTGGAAGCTGTTTTCTCTGCAATGTTTGTCAGTGGTGATAATCCTTTCTCTTTTTTCGTGATATTAAGACAAATTGTGAACACAGGCTGAAATATTTTCTACCTAGTAAAGGCTGAACAGGATATTAATTACAGATTTCTGTGTGATAGCTTTTTTTTCCCCACTGGCTGTGATCTCAGCTGAGTTCTGCAGTGCTGGTTTGGCTTTTGCCCCTGACATGTCTATTGGATAGAGAAGTCTCCAGAATATTAACAGTGCAATCCATCTCACAGGAGAGCTTTCCATATAATTGTATTTGTAATCAGCTGAAAATATTGTCAAACGTAGCCATTTATTCAGATCAGCTTAAGTCCTTCTGCTTAGTGATGAGAATAATGAGCTTCAACTCAGATTAAACTGCAGGAGCTGTGAATTGTTATATGGAGCTGCAGATGTTGAACGTCTCAGTCCACTCCTGTGCAATTAGCAGCCTGAGTGTCTTTGGCTCATTGTGTGGCTCTGTTTTTGCACTTACCTTTTCATGGCAGAATTAATTTCTGTTGCCTTGGAGTCCGATAACTCAGAGGGCTGAATACAACTAAGTGTACCACTGGAAACTATTGTGATATCAGAACCTTATTGGGAAGGTGATTAAAGATGACTGTCCTCTCATTTCCTTTGGGGTTCTTGGCAGCACTGGATGTGCTTAGATGGAGCTCTGTGACAAGGGGATGCAGGCAAGTGCCAAGATACCATGGTGACTTAGCACTCGAGAAGGCTGATGAACTTGGGAATTACAGTTTTCAGTCTCATTATCATAAGTAACACAGAAGGGATTCTTATTGTAGCAACTTAGTCTCCAAATTTTTCCTTTGCAGCAGAACACTAACAGCCTCACTCTGAAATCAGAAAATTGCCATGTTTTGCTATTTTTATTATTGCTCTCTTTACTCTGCCTTCTTCCTATTTCAGCTGCTTCTAACTCCAAGTGTCATAAGCCAGTGACATCTGACCTGGGTTGTTCCCTCCTGGAGAGAACTGAGGGCAGGCTTTCTTTTGCATTACTTAGTTCACTTTTGGATCCAATTGTTTTATTCAGACTGAGGTTTGCATGGGGCAGTGTGCCCATGGTGGGGAGGGTGCAACTCACAGAAGAGACTGGCAGCCTCTTTTCTAACCCAGTGACAGTATGTGCAGGGTGCAAGTGCAGTTCTGCCCAGTGGTTTTGGTGTACAGGATGCAGAGCTTCAAGATTTACTTTCCATAGTTGAATGAGAGGCTGTGCAATTAAAATCTTCAAGACAGGCTGGTATTTTTGGCTCACTGTTGAGTTCTGTTTTGCAAGATGATACAAAACGTGTGTGTTTCTTGGCTTAGCAGAAATATCTGAACACAGATGGGCTCTGTCTTCTGAAGTTTTTCTTTCTCAGAGGTATTTTTTTCTGTGCATCACAGTGGGTTTTTTGCTGTTTTCCGCAGACTTCTGCTGGATGTGTCTGGGAGACTGGAAGACTCATGGCAGCGAGTACTACGAATGCAGTCGGTACAAAGAGAATCCTGATATTGTAAACCAGAGTCAGCAAGCACAGGCCAGGGAGGCCCTTAAGAAGTACTTGTTCTATTTTGAGAGGGTAGGAGACATCTCCTTGGCCAGAGCTGCTGTAGCCTTTTAATGCTCCCTGCCTGGTGCAAAGGTCATTGCCAGCAATCTCCGTGCAAGAAACTGCCCAAAGAGAATCTGTGCAGAATTTTCAGGCCCTGTTGTTTTTCACTCAAAATCCTGCCCGGAAAGTCCCATCCAAACCAGTGATGTCATACCCAAAGCAATTTGTATTCACTCCTATATTCCCTTGTGCTAGAGAAAATCAGAATTATCTGTGTGCCACTGTACTATGTACCTGCAGGCTGAGTGCTGCTGCAGTAGATAGATATTGCTCCAATCATTTCCTTTCAGGACTGGGGAACTTCTGTTCCTTACAGTACATCTTTATACAGATAAAAACTAAATACATTTTAGCATGTTCAAAGCTCCATTGACTGTAGCAAAGTTTTTACTAAAATGTCATGTAATCACATTTTTAAAAGTTGCTATCAGAGCATGTCTGTGCACACAGCAGGCTCCATGCACCTGGCCATGCAGAGCAACTCTACAGCAGTGTCTCTAGAAGAGAATGTGGTAGATGTTAAATACTGCTGTGTTTCAGTTTCCCCATTAAAATGAGTTTATTCTTCACAGCATGAGCCAAGTCCTGTAGTAAAATAAATGCCTTCATTCCTGGCTCTCCAGACCAGCAGGCTTTGGGAAATAGCCATGTTTACAATGTGCACATGGACACTGGAGTTCACTGAGGCCATGTCAAACGTTAATTTAATCTCTTGACCTTCCTATAGAAATCCTTTAAGTCGAAGAATCACCATGACTTTCCCCTTGTTAGACACAAGGTCACTGTGTGACCAGAGGGCATTCCCACTCGGAGGAGCTGGGTTTGCTCCCTGTTCTTGCTGCTGTCAGTCTGTTGTCTACAGCCACTGCCACTTGCTGCTGGAGGTGCTGCCTTGCCATTCTTTCTCACAGCATGTCTTGCCTTGCTGGACTCCTGCCTCACTCCAATTTCTGCTTGCTAGAGCTTGTGCTTTTACAGCAGTAGTACTCTGTTCTCATGCTGGTTTTTCCTTTCCCTGTCTCCCCACCTCTTGCAGTGGGAGAATCACAATAAAAGCCTACAGCTGGAGGCACAGACATACCAACGAATCCAGGAGAAAATCCAAGAAAGAGTTATGAACAACTTGGGAACATGGATAGATTGGCAATATCTACAGAATGCTGCAAAACTACTTGCAAAGGTGAGTAATTGTCTCTTATTTGGCGCAGCAAAGAGAATACATGCCGGATGCTAAATTCATAACACCAAATAAGAAAGGAAATTTAAGAGTTGTGGTTATGTGAGACAGTACTTCTGGTGTAGCACATGAACAAACCAAAAATCATTTAGGAGTGACCTCTGTGAAGTCATACTCCACAGTACACAGACCTGCACAAGTTCTTCCAAGGAGGGTGTAGGAAATTCTACTAGGAAGTCTCCAGTTGTCAGGAGGTAGCTTCTTAGCCTGTAGTGATTGCATAAATATGACTGTGCTGACTTCCGAGACTGAGACTCCTGTCTTTTTCTCTCTCTCTCCCTCCCACTCTTGGACAGTGTCGTTACACCCTGCAGTACACATATCCCTATGCCTACTACATGGAGTCTGGTCCCAGAAAGAAGCTGGTAAGATGTTCTGCTCTTTTGTTGCTGATAACTTTTTGGGGTATAGCTGGCAGCATGTTGGGCTGAATTCCAGAGCTGGGCAGTGTCTGAAATATTAGTCCTGAGTCTGAGGTAAGGACAGGATAAATAGGTGGGTTTGCGCCTTTCTTCTTCACTTCAAGTCAACCAGCAGCTCTGTCCTCTTATACATTACATTATTTTCCCAGGGGACTTCACTGCACTTTCACTAACAAGCCATTTATCCAGAATGTTTTGAGGCTGGAAGTGTGCATTTATTTCTTGGTAAGATTTATCACAAAGCTGTGGGCCATATTTCCTGTGAAGACCTGCTGGAGGAGAGCTTTTCCTTGGATCAGGGTGTAGCTTTGCTTTGTATTCCTGCTATAAGTTCCTTGCTGGCTTGGTGCATCTCATGGGCTGAAAAAGTACAAAAACAACCTTGAATTCAGGGAGGAGTTCTTTCTTTGACTCAGCTGTCCTGTAAAACCTGTTATAGAATCTTTCTTCATGGCATCATTTGTTCTCTAAGGCTATGGATAGATGTTCTCTTCTGGATCTGACTGTGCCTGTGGAACAAGTTGCTGCTCCCAGCAGTGGTTAACAGGCTTCACTCTGCCTGCAGAGTTACTTACGAGAGCATCTTGTGACCTGTTTATGGCAAAATAAGCTGAATTAGGAGATATTTGTCATGTGCAGTGTTTTTAGGCTGACTGGGTTAATTTTGAGTGATGCAGGTTGGGGAGTGCTTACACAAGAAAAGCCCAGACGGGGTGATCCCATCTGGGTGAAGGTGGATAAGGAGGAGACACAAACCTGCTCTGCCAGCACTGCTGTCAGCAGGACACATTTGTCTGCTCCTCAAGTGTAATGAAACTGCTCCACTAAACTAGTTTCTTATCGATGTCTCTTATTTTGCTCTTTGCAGTTTGAATACCAGCAGGCCCAGCTGGAAGCTGAAATTGAAAATCTCTCATGGAAGGTGGAGCGAGCAGACAGCTATGACAGAGGGGTGAGTGTTCTGCTTGCTTGAGCTTGTTGGCCAGATTTTGTTTGTTGGGCTTAACACTTCTGCAGGAGCACTAAGGCTGTCAAGTGAGGGTTCTGGGAAGCTAGATCCAGAAACCACCCTTAGCCAGCAGATGATGTGGAAGCAGAGTGCTCACTGCCTTGCGGGAGAGGAGGGAGGGCTGCAGGGATTCCTGCAAAATGAAACAAGTCCCATGGAGCTGTGGGGAAGACTGCATGCAGCCTTCTGCTGAAAAGCAGGTTTCTTAAGTGTGTAGCATTTTAGACAGAGCAGGTGGTGGGTAACTGCAGAGGGAGCCCACATAAAAAGGAAGAGGATCTGGGATCTTGTAATCCAGAGTGTGCATGAAGTGTGTGATGGTTGGTGCTTCTCAAGCTGGAGTTCAGTGTCCCCTAAGGAAAATGAGGTCTTCTCCAGGGATTTTATGCTAACAGTTTGTACCTTCTCTTTTACCAGGACTTAGAGAATCAAATGCACATAGCAGAGCAGAGACGGAGGACCCTGCTGAAAGACTTCCATGACACATAAGAGAGGAGGAAGTGACAGTGCAGGGGTGAGAGCAGCAGTGAAGTGATGGTAGCTTCACTGGGATAAGCAGGCACTGCCTCTGGGAGAACACGGCCAAGGACAAAGCCACCCCTCCCCTTGCAAGTCAGACACATGCAAACACCACCTCTTAGTCCAGTTTGTTCTCTTATCTTTCTGTTTCTGTTTCTGCCAGGCTAGAGGCCAGAGCTCAGATTGGCATATTTCCTGGGCCATTTCCCTCCTGCCCTTGATGGTTTCAGAAGGGGAGGGAGTTTTTTCCTGAATGGCTGTTAATAGTGTTAGATCATTACAGTTTATGTAATTTTCAACGGTTGTACAATTATACAGACGAACCTTAGAATAACACAAAACCCTTTTTAAAAATAAATTGGCAGTGGAGTGTTTTTCCTTAATCTGCTTGTAAATTTAATGGGCTTTTCCCCCTCTTCTTCTCCCTTCCTCTGACCCAAAAATCCTCCTGGTCATTGAAGGAGGTTAAAAAATATCTCAGCTAGATTTTCCAATGCTCCTTTAACCAGGGCCTTGCAGCATTGGCATTGCATGAGGAGAGTGGCTGGTGTTAAGGGTGGCTGCTGCTGTGTCTGGCCTGACAGTACCAGCAGTGGCTGTGATTCAGTATGTTCACATGTGACATCTCTTTTTCTTGTAAATCAGCTGTGCAAAATCCAGCTACACAAAAAAAAAAGCAAACAGAGGAATTGTAGGGGACAGACCAGGTTAACATTGGGGGATATGCTTGAGTTTGAGAGAAATTGAAAGAAATCAGATTCTGCATTTGATGAATTTAGGTCTTCCATGTAGATTTTTGCTTTACTTGTTTTTGTGGGGAGGATGTTGTATTGCCAAAGTGAGTGATGAGGGAGTAGTAGCATACAGTTGTTAATCAAGGCTTGGGGCTTTTGCAGAGTGAAAGAATCCATGTTATAACAGTGCCATGCAGCCTGATAAAAATTATTTGTGCCTGCTGGGTAGCATGGCTGAGAAAAATTGATCTCGTTCATCAAAGTGAAACTAAACACCACTACATTATGAGGAGGAAAGATTATGTACAACACACTCCTGGCACGTGTTGGCAATGTGGACGGGCACTTGAATACAGGTGCACTGCTTGTGCAGAGCCTGCACCAAGCCAGGCAGAAAATTAACTAGCAAAATTAATTTATTTGTATATTAGTATTGATGCTGGTGGGAACTTATCAGAAAATTGATTGTTAGGAGCATGTGGAGCTTTTTTATTAACATTCTCTTTTCTAATGTAAAATATACACTAAAATAAAAATATGAAAAACCTAGTTCATCTTAGTAGGGGTTAACATGAAAAAGGTTGCTTAAATGCTGACTCTTGCCTGTTTGCTACAGGAAGCAGGCCATATATTAGGATTTCACAGATATCTGTGTCACTTGCACCAGGAGCTTCTTGTTTGCAGCCAGTAAGGTGCAGCTGGAGTCTGATCTGAGGAAATTTTCACCTCTGTGGGGAACTCATGGGATTTTCTTCTATGCTGTGCTTGGAAGTGTTGCCTTTGATGCATCCCTGTATTGTTCTTATGCAATGTCACTTGATAAAGATTAAACTGGAGGGGGGGAAAGTGCTAAATTCCTGGTGTCAGAATAAGCTAACTCTGCTGTTGGAGCCTCTTTCAAGTACCTGAGATATGTGACCCAGGTATTTGCAGCAGATGTAATGGGGCTCATAGATTTTTATCAAGACTGATGCATTAGTTTTAACAAGGAGTAGCTGTCATAGGAGCTAATCCTGTGGCCATGCTTGTTGTACACAGCAGAAAATTTCAAACTGAGAGGCCTTTTCCTTCCTCCCTCCCATCCCTGGTGTGGGATCTATCCTCAGGGAACAAGGGGATGCACTGCGAGGAGCTGCTGGCCTTGGAGTGAGTGTTACAGCAGAAGCAGCTGAGGGTAGGGCAGGTTGTGGAGGGATGGCTGGAGCCAGGGAGCAGGGCAGGGCAGGGCAGGGGGGCTGTGGTTCCTGGGAGCAGCTTGCTGTGCAGGAAATCTCCATAGCCATGGCTCCTTACCTTCCTGCTCTGTCCTGCTCCGGCTCCCCTCGAGGCTGGAGCTGTAGAGATAGATCTGGCCTTGCTCCAGCCACTGTGTCTTGATTTCATTCCTTACTCTGCACCCAGCAGCAGCCTCTCTGTGCCCTCCTCATGATATATCCTAGAGGTCAGTCTCTCTTCCTCTTCCCTTCCCAAATGATTGTCTTGGCATGCTGCTTCCACGGGAGGGGATAGTGGAGGGAGGAAGGTGTGCTGAGACCCAGCAGTTTGCAGTGAATACAACCAATGTTTAAACTATTCTTTAAAAATGTAACGTGCAAAGTACTGATTAGGATAAAAGCTGGTGTTCTTGTTGTCTAAACATAACTCTTTTAACACCTAATCCCTTTGCAGAGGAGGTATGTGGAGTTTCCTAATCCCAAAGAATTTTCACTTCTCTTACATAATTGTCCAGCTTTGAGCTAAATGAGAATGAGGTTTTGTCTCTCCTTCTCTCTTTCCTTCCCTCACTCCCTCTTCTATGCCCCCACAAAATATTTTGCTATGAATTCTTGTTTGTAGACAAGCCAGACCATGTAGCTGTGGTGAGGCTTACTGAACAGGCTGCTGAGATGCTTGGCTGAGGAATGGTAATAAAGATTGCACAGTGCACCCACTAATTCTTTCAAATTTTCTGAAACTCGAGCTTTGTCAACAGTTCCATTTATTTTTAAACAAAACATTCTTTCTGAAAATGGTGACAGCCCTGGGTTGCACCCACAAATCCTATTGCCATACTCCAGGAAAACAACAGAAATTGCTTTTGCAGCCCAGGCAAGACCACTTCTGTGTTGGTGTTGTACAGAGAGTCATGGCCTTCAAGACAAAGTGTGCAGGGCACAGGGGCTGCTGGCTCTATGTGTACGGTGAATGACACTACTCAGGAGGCAAGTGACAGGAAGGAAATGAGGGCCCTCAACACCAGAAGAAAAGGCCATTTCCCCCCTGTAATAAATACATGGCCCTCTTTGAGTTAGCAAGGTTATATGGATGTAGGTAATAAAAAGTGGCTCAGGAGTCATTAATTCTGAGGTACAAGTTTCCCTTTGATGCATTAACTACTACAGACGTGGAATGTTTGCTCTCTTTTTTCTTTTTTGCACTTGTTTCCAGCTCCTGCACCAGCCCGACACCTCTCCATCCTTGCATCTGGTACTCTTTTATTTGGGCCTCGCTTGTGTTAGTGCATTGGCTGCCTCACCTCTGTTCGTCCTCAGGCTTCCCAGACTGTAACAAAACGTTTTCTACTGACACCATAAACTGCATGACTGCTGCCCCGTGCAGCGAAGTCTCTGTGCCCACCCGAGGCAGCAGGAGGTTTCTGTACTATAGTCTTGCACTCTAAAATTTAGACTTTTTAAGCAGGTGAAAAATAGAACTTTATTTTTAAATGAGGCACTTGTTCTGGGAATTCCTTTCTCGGCCCCGGTCTGGTTGGGGCTGTGGGACAGCGCTGAGGTGTGTGGGAGGCACAGGGCTGCTCCCGCCCCTCGCTTTTCTTCGCAGGCACCAGAGAGGGGCAGGGGCGGCGGAAACCGCCCGGGAGACGGTTGCCAGAGGTGTGCCCGTGGTTTATTTGAAATAAATTGTGACTTTCTAACTTCGGCAGTGTCCCGGCTGTTCTTATCGATGGCACGGGGAGGGGCGGGGGGG
>VZSU01000955.1:2590574-2603476 GCA_013398715.1 Nesospiza acunhae
CCCCAAGGAAGGTGCTGAAGATGATAAAAGGCAGGCTTGTCCTGGCAGCAGTAATCCTGCAGTTTTTAGCTTCTTGTTCCAGTGCCTCCATTGGTTTTGAGGGAAGCTTTGCTCCCTGAGGATGCCATCACAGACAGTGACATTCTCAATTTGAGATGCCATGAGTCTGTTCTCCTTTGTCCTCTGATAAGCAGTCCCTTATTTAGAAACTGCAAGTTGCAAGACAATTCTTATCTCCTGGATGAACCTGCCAAGAGCCACCTCTGACTTTAAAAGACTTCCAGAGACTTCTCTGTCTATGCAAGCAGTACCAATCTAATTCAAGTAGTTTAAAAAAACTAATTTGTTGTATCTCTGTTACTTAAATTAGTGGAAGTGTGTATTTCACTTGTTTGTGTTAGGTGAATACAGAAGCCCTTAGCAAAGGCTCTTGAGTTTCTGGGCATTTAACACAAAGTGCTGCAGCATACAAGAATGAAACAGGAAAGTGCCTGATCTGTGATCTTTGCTTTCAGCAGAGCAGGCTGCAGTGGGACCACAGCAGCAGACACTCATGAATGATTTAATGTGTTCTCTGGGCTTCAGAGCATGGGCTGGGCACCGTAGGGGAACTTTAGGTTTGGTTTTTAGTTGTGGGTAAGTCACATCTGCATGGAACCCAAGCGTATTTTATGGAGCTATGAAAAAATCCCTGCCCTATTTTTCCCCCCTCTGGCTACAAGGCATCATTTCTAAAGCTTGTAAATCAGACCATCTGTGCAGTTTTCAGTTGGGAAACTCTAGTAATCAAACAACCCTACTAATGGAAAACAAATCAGACAAATTCTTTTCAACCTTCAGAGCTTTTATGTGTTTTGTTTTCCAAACGCAGTCTCTTCAGAAGATACTGCCATTGCAGGGACCACCTGACAGCAGATTCAGTGGATTGGGCAGCAGTTTCTAAGACAAGACAGTGGAGAGGAATAAAAATAGGCAATTTGGTTGTGTTTTTCTTCTGAGCCTCGGGGAAGAGAAGTAAGCACTGCACAAATGTCAGGGCGCAGCTGAATTGCAGTGTGTGTGTCTGAGCGCTCGTTCCAGCCCGCACCAGTGTGAGGAGGAGCCTGCAGCGAGGGTTGCTGGTGTGCCCTGTGAACACGGGGAGGCAATGTGTGTGTGCCTGTGAACACAGGGAGGCAGTGTGTGTGTGCCTGTGAACACGGGGACAATGTGTGTGTGCCTGTGAACACGGGGAGGCAGTGTGTGTGTGCCCTGTGAGCACAGGGACAATGTGTGTGTGCCTGTGAACACGGGGAGGCAGTGTGTGTGTGCCCTGTGAGCACAGGGACAATGTGTGTGTGCCTGTGAACACGGGGAGGCAGTGTGTGTGTGCCCTGTGAGCACAGGGACAATGTGTGTGTGCCTGTGAACACGGGGAGGCGATGTGTCCCCAGCAGACCGATGTGTCCCCAGCAGACCGGCTATCTCTGCACGGCGTCACCAGCAAGGCAGAAAGCATTCTCCCAAAGGCTGGTTTTTCCACTTGTTTTGGTTTTTTATTTCAGCCCCAGGTTTCAACCAATATAGAAAACTTTCCACGGACAGTGCTTTGTTAAGCAGTAGAAATCCCACTTGTTTCCTCATTTGGGAATTCGCTGTTTTCTGCTCTGTGGTCTGGAGCACAGTGTGTCCCCCTGCAGGGAGTGACAATCCTGCTCGAGTGAGATAGTGAGCTGCAGAGAGACTGAGGTTTTCCCATATTTTTCCCATATTTTCTATCTTCCTTACATACAGATGGAAAGCCAGGCAGCTGTAAAAAGTTTCTCCCCTGTTCCCATATCAAAACTGCAATTTCCTACTGTGCTTGGGCTGGAAATCACCTCCCAGTCCCGAGCAAAGCTGCTGTTCACACCAAAGCAGAGCTGTGAACAGCTGATGTCTCACTCATGCTCTGCTTTTTTCAGGGTTCTTGTGATATGCCCAGTTACCAGAATCTTCTGATCCACACTGAATTTCTGATGTTGAAAAACATTTTTTTCCTTGTTATGTAGAAACCCTCAGCTATCTGCTCTGTGCCCTTCCTGCTTGAGAATGGCTGTTTCCTTTTGCTTGTGTGGATGCTCATCTCAGTTCAGGAGGCTGAAGGGACAGCATGACTCAAGAGCAGAGTTCAACATGCAGTTTTTTAAGGGGCTGAGCATAGCCAGGGTGGGTTCCTCTCCCCATTAATTTACCTCAGACTGTTCAAGAGTAAAGTATTTGCTCCATTACATAAAAAGTATCACTTCACAGTCAGGGAGACTTTCATGTAATCTCTGGAGAGAAAATAAGCAGGCACTCGGACAGCATCAATGTCTCAGGGTCAAATAATGAATCTGAAATACCAGCTCTGATAATGAGAACTAGAAGGAACTGTTATTAAAGGTTTCTTCTAGTTTGTCCTCACCTGCATAGTTTTGTTGTGATGTTGGGTCCTATGCAAAGCTGAACATAGCACGTCCTGGATCTACAGAGCATTGTGAGAGGAACATGTTTAAACCTGCATCCTTAAGTTCTGTCTTGGTAAAACAGGGATCTGTAGTGAAGCCCTATCTGTGCACTATGACTGCTTCAAATCACCTAGAAATAACACTGTACGTCTCCAAAAGACCACCTGCCAGGGAAAGGAGTTTTCTAGCCATAGGGAAGGGAGCAGTTTCTTGTTGCTGGAGGTGAGATTTTTCAGACCTTCCATCCCGCCTGTTCGGGGCAGCGGTGATGCTTCCACCTCCGCACTGCCTGGTGCAGGTTCCTGTTCCTCTTCTGCCAGGCATAGGCCTTGTTCACCACCACTTTGTCACTCTGCACTTCACCACTGACAACGAAGACCCCTGCCTGAGTGCCTCGCATGATGTTGTGGGCACAGGTGGCATCTATGTCCAGCCACTGCTGGAGCCTGGCAGGGATTTCAGTTCTGAGCAGAGGGCCGTGCTTCAGCACCTCCACTTTGGAGGGGTCCAGGTCGAAGTCTGAGATGGTGGTGGTGGTGTTCCTCCTCAGGATTCGGATTTTCACTGCTGTAGGGGTTGGAAAAAGAGCTGTGAGTTCTGTTTACTCTTATGGCTCTCTCCTACTTCAAGACATAGAGCCACCCCAAGGTTTCTCTGCTGTCTCTGTAATGTGGGGAAGTATCTGTCCAAGCTTTTCCAATTGCAGTGAACTTCTACAAGTTCTCATTTGAGGTTAGTCACCAGTGCTGAGCACTGTTCTTAGAATCACAGAATTATTTAGGTTGGAAATTACCTCAAAGATCAAGTTCAACCACTGACCCGGCACTGCCCAGTTCACCACTAAACCATGTCCTCAAGTGCCACAACCACATGTCTTTCAAAATCCTTCAGGGGTGGTGACTCAAGCCCTTCCCTGGGCAGCCTGTTCCAGTGCTTGATAATTCTTTTGGTGAAGAAATTTTTCCTATTACCCAATCTGAACCTCTCCATTGCAACTTGAAGCCATTTTCTGTTGTTCTTTTTACATGGGAGAAAAGGCCTCCTTCTCCTTCTCAATACATTTCCCTTCTAAGAGTGGCAAAGATGCATCAGTACCACTGCAGAAACCCTGGAGGAGTCATGGGCACAGGCAAGCAGATGCATCAAAGTCCTGGTCTTGTGCAAATTACTTGACTTTTCTCTGAGCAGGGATTTCAGGAAGTGACATGACTGACAGCTGCTCAGGATTTGTAACCTTTTTTATTGAAAAATATCTTTATTTTTCTGTATGTGTGCCTGAATTCAGGACAGTATCTTGAAAACTTCCTGCCATGTGATTGAGCAGCACCAGTGCTGCTGCTTGCTTGGGCTAGGAGAGGGAGAGTCACAATACTAGAACAACACTATTAAAGTTTGAAATAGCTGGCATGGAATTTGCTAAAGATTCTTATAGGCATTGATTGAAATGTTTGTCTGCAAGGGAAAACCGGAGTACAGCTTGTTTTTAGCACTCACAGACCAAAACCAAACCAGAGCCCACAGAAATAAATCAGATCTTCACTTTCTGTATTACCAGGAGCTGGGTCCTCCTGCTACCTCACGGGTAAGGTGAAAACTGAAAATCCCTGGGATCTGCTGTAAAAGTTGCAGTTTCTCCAAGTCAGTATGTTATGGCAAAGCTATTTTCTGTCCATGGCACTGCTTGGCTGCTGGAGGAACTGGTGACAGTTGAGAGGAAAAGGAGTGTACTCACCAAAATCATTTGCACAGAGGCTTTCCAGGATCTCCCTGGCAGTGCTGGCCTCTTCAAGCTCACAGTCCTTGCAGCTGGCTCGGGGCACTGCTGCAACAGAAATGAGGTTATAACACCCTTGTCAAGCTTCACTGGAAAAGGCACAATGAAATTTTGAGATCTGCAAGTGGTGGCTTGCTGTTTCTTAGCAATGCTTCTTCCTGAGCTACCCAGGTCCTGGAGAGGTACCTCAGACAGGCAAGGTGGGAAGTGTTAGACTCTCCTTCCTGTGAAGGGGCTGACACTGCTTGTCAGTGCTTTGTTCAGGCTTGTGTGTGTTGCTGCATGTTAAAGCAGCAGTGAAAATGTGTAATGAAGATCTCCTAATTTGGATGAAACAGCAAAACCAGTGGAATGGCCAGACTCCATCCAGTGATGCTGAAATGATGTTGAAATGTCTGTTCTCCCCTTAACTGCTCTTGAATCTCCCCCAGTGTTCATCAGGATCTGGGTGTTAACTGAGTCCTTCAGACAGCCTTTTTTCCAGTGTAACTCATGTCTGCAGAGGCTCATGTCCCTTCATGGTGTTTCTAATGTTTAGAGAGAAGGCTTGCAAAACATTTCTTTTTGCATGTTTCTAAGCCCTAGACACAGCTGAAAGATCTAGGCTGCAGCTCCATGGCTGCACTGGAAGCACATCTCACTCACTGCTGAAGTCTGCACTCCATGAGCTCTCCCACTGTGCCTGGGCCGGAGGCTTTGCAGCCTTTCCTCCCCCCTGCCCCAGACCCTGCGGGGTCTGATGGCACCCAGGGAGATAATGAATACAGCAGAGAGAGGAACAAGCCACAGCCAATGTTATGCTAATTTTCTATACACGGTTCCCAGAGAGAACAAAACTAGAATTTGTATTTTTTTTAAATACAGCTTAAAACCAGAAATATGCAGAATAGAAACAAGTACGCAGAACAGAAACAAGTCATAGGATCATCCTTTTGAGCTTTCAGTGTTATATATGGGAAAATACATGAAGAAAATAACCTCTTACTTCTCCTGCTTGAGGAATTTTCATCCATGGAGACTGCTGCAATGCACAGCTCATGATCTGCAGGGAATTTGTTGCAGTTGAGGATTTCGGGCCAGGGGTAGCCATAACAAGCCATGACAGGAGCACAGCTTCTCTTGACGGCCTCGCAGAGGCTGCGGCAGGGGAAGATGAGCCTGGGGAGGGGATGGGATTCAGATGAGCCTGGGGAGGGGATGGGCATTCAGCGCCTCCGTGTGCCTGCCCGGAGGCTGAGGGTCGAGCCCTAACACCCCTGCTGCTGCACAGGGCTGTGTGAAGGGTTAGCAGGCAGTCTGGGGATCTTTGACTTCTTTTTTTTTTTTTTTTTTTTGAACATTCATGACTAGGAAGCAAGCAAGGAATTTTTGAGGACAGGAGGGATGAGGCAAGCTGCCAGAAGCCCTTCACCTTAGGGGTCTTCTCTAGTTGTGCAAAGACTGCTTACCTTTACAGGTGCCTGATTAAACACCACATTTCCTTAGCAGCTCTGTACTTTGAGAACTGTACCTCAAAACTGGGGATTTCTTTCTGTTGCTGGAACTGCTGGGAAACTGAGAAACCATATGTTCGGGGCAGGAGCTGGGGTGAGGGGCTGCACAGGAGGTGGGAGGTGGAGCTGGTGCGTGCCAGTAGTTACTGCAGTGTATCAGAGGCTGGCCAGGGTATGTGGCAGCAGTGCCTGGGGTGAGAGAGCAGAAGAACCCCAAGGAGGGAACATATTTCTGCTCCTGTGATATGAAATGCTTTCAGAGGGATGTTCCCTGCTGAGTAATCCAATTGTCCCTTGCCGAGAGCAGCAGCACTGCTTGTTGGGGACTGCACAGATCACATCAAATGCGTTTTCTCTCGGGAGGCACACGGAGTCGTGCTCCTGCAGGGAGTTAACTGTTACACTGAAATAACTCATAAAAGCATCTTACCTGTCCAAACAGATGGGTGCAAAGAGGGAGCAGAGGAAAATCCTAGCGTCTGGGTGGCACTCCCTGGCTAGCAAAGGCAGCCAGCTGGAAGACTGCTGGATGACTTCTGTCACGGTCTCATGCTCCAGCAGGTTGGGGATCCTCATGTCAGAGTAGCCGATGTCGTAGCAGAGGGCCATGCGCTGAGGGATGGGCATGCAGCTGGAGGATCTCCTCAGGTAGCTCCCCCGGGCGCCTGGAGAGCCCCAGAGCAGCAGGCGGGCCAGGAGACCCAGCAGCCACGGGCCACCCAACCTCCAGGGGTGCCTGCCAAGGGACCTGACCATGCTTGGAGCAAGTGAACCAACAGCACACCCCGCACTGAGCTGCTCCTGACTGTGGAATGCCTTTTATAGCCTCTTTGTCAATCCATCCTCATTAAGTGCGGCCCTTTCAGAGCCCTCATGGGGAAGACAATGCTCCAATTTTCATTTGCCAGAGGCCCCGATTGTTTGTATTTTAGCAGGGGTTTGGCTTAGATCAGCAGGTGTGGAAATGAGGGCAGTTGGGGAGGGGTGAATGACTTGGCCCATGTGTCTTGGGGCTCTTTCAGCCAAGATTGAATCTCTGATTGACACCAGTGCTCCAACCCATCCCCTTTCTCTTGCTCCAGGATTAGTCATTATTTCATAAACCGTAATGTTTTCCTCTCTTTTGTTTTTTGTAAAAGCAATCAAGTGTTGCTTAAAGTCAATTAGGAGGCATTTGTTTAGCTGGATCTATTGTTGAGCAGGCAGGGAGATAGGATGGTCTCACAGCCACAAGTTAACTGTTTGGGAGAGCTGAGGGCAGAGAGGAACTAATTTGCAGCTGTGGAGCCAAGTTATTTGCAGACAGATTTGGCAGCACTCAGCTGGAAACCCCCTCACCTTGCAACCTGCATGACCACACACTTTCCAGTCAACAGAATTCCTGCTTCGTTCTAAAATCCCCTTACTGCCACTGAAGAATGGAATTGTCCTTCCTCTAGCATGTAATTAAGGTTCCATCAGCCATCATTATTGTAGCCCAGTTTGGGGAACTGGAAATACTGTGGGTGTTGGTTGCCAGTCCACATGGTTCATTTGGACCTGGTGCTGTGCCATGGGGTTCAAACTGGTCAGTAGAAGCTCCAGCTCTGAAGCATCCTCTGGCACAAGGACCCTGGGCTGCCTGTGACAGAAATTGTTTCCTTGGAGTGTGTTATGGATACAGCTGGCTGCATTGTGTTCCTGGGGCTTCCCAGGAACAGCTCATTTTCTACAGGGCTGGTTCTGGTCTGTGCTTAGCAGGAAGCCAACTGCTTATTGACAGCTTGAGCCGATAGGGTTGATTTCAGGTCATGAAAGTAATTAATTTTTCCCTCCATTTGAGGATTGCTGCTGTGGTTGATCTATACCATGTCCTTGGCACATACCTGCAGGAGCTCTAGGGAGCTGCAATTTGGAGAGTAGGACCTTGGGTCTAGGAGCACTTAACCTGTCCTGCATTGGTGATTTTCCTTTCCCTTTTCAAAAGTCTCAGCAGCTGGTGACAAGGTCACCATAGCTGTGACAGACACCAGCCTGGAGGATCCTCCGAACCTCCTGGGCCACAGTGTAACTGTGCTCTGGAATGGGACCTTGCCAGTGCTGTCTTAGTGTGTGCCCAGTGTACCATGCAGCTAGAAGTCTCCTAGCCTCGTGGTCATCCATGGATTTCTCTGCACTTTAATTTGCTTGGGATTGTGGAATTGCCGGATTGCTGCTGGGTTTGTGCTGCAAAGGAAAGCTGGAGATACCTGGGTATGGAGTCTGGCATCATCCACATCCAGTATTTTCCTCTTTAACATTGCATTTGAAGACCATTTTTAGTGGGAGAATCAAGAGAATGAGTGGGAGTAAGTTAGAATTTTTTCCCTTTCTGTTTGAGTTTCATAATAGAGCACTGTGCCATGCTCCCCTGAAAGGGATTTGGTTTTGTGCAAAGTGCCATCCTCTCCACATGAGAGCAAGGAAGTCTGAAGCCCTGGCCACCACCACTGCCCACTGTAATGATTTTTGGCCTCCCTTCCGGTAAAGCAGCAGTTCCCAGACTGTGATCCACATGGCACCTTTGAAATGGTAATATGCAGTGATATGCACGTGTTTGTTCACTCCTTTGTCCATTGTGGTATCTGTCAGAGAGTTTAAGGGCTTGACCCCAGGATCCAAACATTTAGGAACTGCTGCTATAAAAATACCTGCCTCCAGCAGCTCAAGTGTGTGGTGTATGCTCTTTGAGAGCCCTTTTGGTAGAAGGGTGGATGTTTTTGAAACTCTCAAACTTAGTTCCTAAATTTTCCCCCTACCTATTTTGATTTTTTTTTTTCCTGAGAGTCCTGCTACCAGCAGGGGATCCCACTGTAACAGTTCCTCAGTCTCTGTTCCTGCTCACACTTTTGCTGCAGAAATCCCTGACTTCCTGACAGAGGAGGAGTGCAAGCTCATTGTCCATCTGGCAAAGCTAAAGGGACTACAGAAGAGCCAGATCCTACCAACAGAGGACTATGAGGAAGCCATGGAAATGATTGAAATCAGCCAGATGGACATTTTCAATCTGCTAGATCACAATCAGGATGGGCAGCTGCAGCTCAAAGAGGTAGAGTGTGGGCAGACTGGGGAAGGTGTGCTGGAGACCCTCTGGTACATCCCTTCATCAGAGGCTCTCTTGGTTACTCATGTGCTTGGGTGGGGCCAGATCCCAGGATATACCAATCGCAAGTTGCTTAATTTTAATGCCTCAGAATTTGTGCTGGCCTTCAGAATGGAAGTTTCTGGGCAATGTGCAGCAGCTGTCATGCTATTGGGGAGGCAGCAACAGTCTTTGGCAGGACATGTGTGTTTTGAATATTCTGGATAAAATGTTCCTGTGGGTTGTTGCCTCTTGCTGTGTGTCCTGGGAAGTGAGTTTGTCACGCAGGCCCTGCTTTGTGCAGCTTGTGGGGAACTTACTGTGTGAATTCACAAGCCTCAGCAAAGCCACCCCTGTTGATGAGCTAAGGGGAATAACAAGCCTCTTGTCCACAGCTCTTCAGCACCCTTGCATCAGGGCAGGTACTGACAGTTCAAGTGTGTCCCTCCTCAGGCTCCCATTCCAGGTGAAGCTGGGAGTCTGAACCATCCTGTGCACCATGAGTGCTGCGGAGTATGGGGAGCTGTGCCAGCGACAGCCCAGGGCAAGGCTCCTTTCTCTCAAAGTCAGAGCCTGCTGAGAGCTGTTCAGGCTTCTGCATCTCTCAGCACATGTTGAAGTGAAGAATTTTGTTCCAAGCCCTTACCTTGGGCAACTAAAAGCATTCACTCATCAATATCAATATTATCATCAATAGCTTTACTTTCCCTTCTAGAGAAAGCTGTGCTCTCTCCACCTCAGGGCTGGTTAACCAAGTCCCAGCAGTCATTTGCCATGACCTAAACTGGAAATAACAACACTCATCAGCAGCACTCTGTGTGTGGCTGCCAGATGATTCTCACTGCAATTGTCTTTCTGCAGAAATGTGCTGATGCCTGTCTGGCTGATGTGCTGTGGAGGAGATCCCACCAGGCCTCCTGCAGGGAATCTCTAGGGTCTCAGGAGTGCAAGAAACCAGTGGGTTTTTTTGATCCATTTATGAATTTCAGGTGTTGACCCATACCCGACTTGGAAACGGCAGGTGGATGACCCCTGAGAACATCCGGGAGATGTACACAGCGGTCAAAGCTGATCCTGATGGGAATGGTAAGAGCAGCTCCATGGGAATCCCTTCACCCTCAGCACCTTGGACACCTTGCACAGCCATATGGGGGAGAGCAAGAGCTGTGTCCCTGCCCAGGCTTTTTTTTCTGGCTGAATTCTTTGAAGGGGAGTAGCACTGCCCTAGACACCTTCTCAGGGAAGTACATGCAGGGTAACCCTCTTACTGCAGCACTCCTGCATCATCACTCTAGTGGCTAACTGGTCCCACTGCCTGGGCTTGGATCTTGCTGGAGCAGGACCAGACCTCAGCTCTGCACTGCCTTTCCCCTGTCAGACCTGCCTTGGTTCATGCCCTGCTGTAACAGGATCTTAGGATCTTCTGATACAGAGCTCTTGTTACCTGGGATGCAGGTGTTCAGACACACATTGCATCTCCCCCCGTTTTCAGGAAGCTTTTGCAGCAGGCCAAGAGGCCCATGTCACTGTGAGGGGAAATGGAGTAAGTGGAGGTGGGGGTGATCTTGTCTGTCAGCCCTTAGTGCTGACCCCCCTCTCTGCCACTGCAACCTCTCTGTATTCTATGAGGCCACTTCTGCCCCTCCTGCCCCCGGCCTCCCAAGGGCTCCTGCTGGTCCGGACATACACTCTAACCTCTGCTGCTCTAATTAGAGTGGCCTCAATTAAGCAACACTCCATTTCCTAATCAAATTAAGTGAATGCACAGTCTCTTCCAGTGACCTGGCATTGAGAGCTGCCCAGGAGGAGCTGCTTTGGAGTTGAAGCAGTAGCAGTGTGAAAGCATAAATATCCGGAGGGCACCCTGTGCAACTCTCCTTCAGGCTGGTGGCATTCTTGGCAGGGGTCTGACTGAGTCCTCAGTGGCTTTTCCACCATTCTGGACATTAACAAATTAAAGGTCTTGTTAAAGGGCTATTGGCAGGACCTTGCTTCCAGAGTGCTGCTTCCCTCTGTTGTTAGATTGGTACATGACACTGAGAGACCAGGTCACAACCTGGATGTGGCACTGCATCATCAGACTGTGGGGAGTCAGGGGAAGTGCGGACAGAGAGACACTAGGAATAATAACAGTGGATCATTTGGTCACGACCTGAGGATGTGGCACCTGAGGAACTGTCCCTGGCTGACCCTTGTGGCTGGTTCTTCCTCCTGCCAGGGGCTGCTCGTGTCCAGGGAGCAGAGTTGGCACCCAGCAGCACTGGGTTTGATGCCTGAGTGAGCTCCTGTCCCAGCCCATGGTGTGTGCAGGGCAGCCCGGGGCAGTGCACTGCATGCTGCTGTCAGGGACCTGTGCAAGGCTTCTCCTTCTCCAGAAAGAGGAAACAACAAATGTGAGGATTTTCCTGAAGCTGAGAAAGGGTCCACCCCTTGCTGATTCCAGCTGAGTGCAAACAAGAAATACCTGTTTTAGGAGAAACTGCTTTATACTTCTTGCTTTTCTGTTATTTCTATTTGCGCAAGACCATACTGTCATGCATTCCTCATTTATGTTTTGAAGTTACACAAATGCAGGAGAATGTACTGCTTGTTTGGGGTTTGGCTTTTTCTTAATTACCCTGCAAGATCATATAGAAAATGTGGTCTGAGGTCCCACTTTGTCCTTAAACATGTTGATTTAAATATCTAAATAATAAGCCTCAAGACATTGGGCGGCACAGACTTTCTTGTGCATATAAGAACTGTAGTGTCTGTTTCTCTCTTTTGATACATTGATTTGTGGGTTTCAGGAGCTTTTTAAAGTTTAAAATGGTGTTCTGCCTGTCCCAGTTCTGACCCTGCACAGTTCAGTTTGGCAGGTTGCTCTGTGTCCCCTGCAGGTGAGAGCATTGCTGCAGCCCATGATCATGGGCAGAAGGAGTGCAGCCTGTGCTGCACACAGTGAGCCCTGACTGGGGTCTGTGTGAGGAAGGCAGTTTCTGCAGTGCCCTCAACTGGTGGTTCTTTGAGTACAGGATGCAAGAACTGTTACCTGCACCAGAGTCAGGTGGCTTTTCCTGTGTTCCCATAGGTGTGCTAAGTTTGGAGGAGTTCAAGCAGTTGAATATCCGTGATTTCCACAAGTACATGGGAAGCCAGAAAGTGAAGATGAGTGACTTGGTGCGCAACAGCCAGCACACCTGGCTGTACCAGGGCGAGGGGGCACACCAGGTCATGAGAGCCATTCGGCAAAGGTAAGGGCCAGGGAGCTGAGGGGAGGTTGGGTTTGGGTAGGCACAAGCATCACCTATGTGCTGGGAGAGGCAGTGGCAGACTTGCTAATATTCACACTTCCTAATTGTGTGAAAAGTCCTTGGAGTATAAACAGCAATGAACACAGATACAAAATGGAGAGAGGAGGTTTTCATTAGAAGAATAATTTGCATTGTGCTGTGGAAAGGGAAAAAGAAAAAATCGAGCCTTTCAGCGTCTCCATTCACTTTTGGGAACAGCCCTATAAAACCAGGAAGATTTGGCAGTATATGAAATCATTCATTCTAATTAGTAACTGAGCTTACTGGGAGAAACTGCCCATTTCCAATGCTGTCTGAGTGCCAGCAGTTACTGTCATTTGCTTTAGTTACTCATGCATTTCACTGAAATCTGTCTTTGCTGTTCAGAGCTGACTTTTTAAAAAGCACGACTTCACCTTAAATTGGTCAAGTTAGTTTAATCCTCCAAGCACACATATTGTAGGGCAGCTCATGGCAGATGGGAGAACCCGTTACCTTTCCCTTCATCTCAGATTTGGTACTGGTAAGAGCTGAAGCCCAGCACAAATGCCAGATCATGTAGCTGTAGTGAGTTTCAGATAATTGGCTGGAGACTCGCTTGTTCTTCTGGTGCTGGTCCTCACCCAGAACATGGGTGGGTAAAATCTGTCCTGAGGCCTGAAAAACAGCTGTTGGCCCCTCCTTTTCTTCAGTGCATTCCAGTGGGAAAATGGGGTCACATATTGCCTTGATTAGAGCAGACTGTGGCTGTCACCTTCTCAGTGCCAGCTAGCCAGCACACACAGGCATCGGCAT
>VZSU01000955.1:2621835-2660523 GCA_013398715.1 Nesospiza acunhae
AGCCCTTGTCTTGCACTGCACCGGAGACCCCCTGGGCCACTTTAATTTTGTCTGTCTCACTGCATGAAAGCACAAATCAAGGGTATTTGTGAAGCACAGAAACCCCAAAAGCTGGATCTGCTGCCCCAAAGCACCATCTCTGACCTGAAATACCGATTCTGGCTGCCCAAGTTCTTGTCCATGGCATCTAGGGAGCCCATGCCGCGGTATTTCTTCAGCCTGATGCCATCCGAGAAGAAGTACTCGCCTGGGGCCTCCGTGGTGGCAGCCAGGAGAGAGCCCATCATCACTGCCACAAGATATCACCAGGAACAGCACATCAGCAGCAGTGGCAGGGCTGCAAAACCCCTCAGGGTACCCTGGGCACAGCACTGGCTGCAGCCCCGTGCCCCCAGCCACCTGGCGGTAAAGGCCCTCAGGCCCAGTGCGATGCCATACGGAAACACCTCCCGCGAGATTCCCCACAGTGGTGCTCACCTGTGGAGGCCCCCAGCGCCAGGGCCTTGGCAATGTGCCCGACCGTCTGGATGCCTCCGTCGGCGATGACGGGGACGCCGAACCTGCGCGCGTACTCGGACACCTTGTACACCGCCGTGGCCTGGGGACGGCCGCATGCCAGCACTGCGGGGACAGACACACAGCTCAGCCCCAGCCTGCAGCACGGCCCCGTCCCAGCAGGCTCGCTCAGGCTCCCAGCACACACATGCTCCGGCACTCAGAACGCACAAATCCCTGGGAGCTCCTTCCCTAGGCTGAGTCCAAGAGAAGCAGATGCCCGGGAGATGCCTGCTGAGACGTCCTCACAGCCCTTGGCTCCAAAAAGCTGGGAGTGACCTCGGGACTGGGGGCTTTGATTGGATGCCTGGGATCAGACGAAACTCGTGGCTCAATCCTTGTGCACAGCAGACATGTGGGGAGCTTGGGAAGGAAATAAAGTAAACTCCAAAAGCCCCTCTCCAAAGCATCCCTGGCATGTAGCCATGTCCCACTGCTGGCTCTCTCCTGGAGCTGCCAGACCCCTTGTCCATGTACCCAGCATCTGTACAATGTGCCTCTTGAATGGAAAGGCAGATGGCTGGGAGAGAGCTCATATGCCTGTATATGCTATAGATATAAATATATCTATGCATACAGGTCTGCACATACACACAAACACACATGCAGCAGTGGAAAAGGAAAAGAGGCAGAATGGTTTGGTAATAATTTATCTTCCTGCCCTGCAATGTAGCAAGGGTTCCATCAAGTTTAGCTGCCCCATGAGGAGAGAGTTATTAACTTTGGATTTACTTCTTCTTCCCAGTCAGTAGCAGTTAAGCTTCCCGTTATGTGAGGAAAACCAGCACAAGGCAAGTCTTGTAACATGTTTGTCAGCCACAGGCATGCAAGAACACTGAGATAAGCTTCTCTCAGGGAGACGTCCCTTTCCCACCATCAACTGGAAGCCTTTTCTTCAGTCATGGTTAGTCCCATAAACTGGGTAAGATTAAGGCCATACAATATTAGTACTCTGGAGTGTGAAATCCAGGTGTGGTTCAGCCTGCATGGCGGCAGTGCTGGCAGCATGTCCCTGGCTGGGGCCAGGAGGCTACAGTTTCTATACACCCAGCAGCGGCTGCTGAGGGAGGGCAGCCAGACTGCAGGCTGAGATTGTGACAGAACTAAATTTAATCAGACCCCAGCGTTCAGCTCAGGCTCAGCCAGCCAGGGAGAGGCTGCCAGCTTTATTATCATCAATGCCCTTAAAGAGATGGTCTTGCAGTTCTGCACTGCTGAAGGCCACAGTGCAGCTGCAAAATGCTGCTGTGGAAGAGCTCTGTGGAGAGAAACACCCATTTCCGAAGGGTTTTGAGTCCAGGGTCTATGGGAGTGTGCCATAGACAGTGCAGGGCCTGCAGAAACCTCTCAAGCACAGAGACCAGCCCTTTTAAGGCACAGCTGGGCTCAGGGCCCCTGGGAGCATCGTGCCTCTCCGACTGTCCCAGTGCCCAGTGCCACAGCCGCGGAGCGCAGGCGTCCCAAGCAGGGTTCTGAGCACACACACACATCACACGGTCAGGGAAGGGTTTGTCCCTTTCAGTGCATTGGCAAAGGGTGGCCCTACAAAATCATCTTCTAGAGAAAACCTTCCAGGATCTGCAAGAGTAAACCTCTCCCTTTGGGGTGTGTCAGAACTAGGAGAAAGGACAAAGCCTAAGGCTTCCCTTGTGGGGGATGCTTGGTCAGAGCATCAGAGCAGAGAACACTGCACCCTGGGCTGGGCAGGCAGAAGCTCCTTCTCTCCACAGGACTTGGTGGGGAAAAGATGGAAGGCAGCTGCCAAGGTAGCCGTGTGCAGTGAAGTCCCTCTGAAACTCAGAGGAGCCAGCTCCATGGGAAGGGAGCACAACTTGCCCAGAACTAGGGCTACATTTTGAGCACAATCAAGAACTGCTCAGGGATCACCTCCCAGTATTGGATCAGCAGGAGCATGCCTGGCTAGGGATCCAAAAGGTGCAGTCAGGCTCCTAACTGGAATCTGGAGTGGAGAGAGGACAGGCCTGAGTTCCCTCTGCTTGGACAGTTCAGATTCTGCTTTACAACATCAGAGAGGCTTCTCAGATTTAATTTCAGATTCAAAACCAGTATCCAAAGCCACAAAACCCCAAGTGCATCTACAGCTAAATTATTCTCAAACAAGCAGTAGGGCCATGTGCAGCCAAATCAGGGTCCTGCTTCAAGACACATAATTAGGGTTGGGAACAGGGCAAGTGACTTACTATAGGTGCCCGTGACAGTAGAAGGGCATTTGGGGCTGTGGGACTTTAGGTCTGGAGGGATCTTTGGAGCAGCTAAACAAAAACAAACACACACATTTTAGAGACAGAAGAACAGCAGCAGAACAAAGGACCCCAGAAATGACCTGCTACTGGGCAGAGCATACAGTGTGGGACAGAGCTGACTTTGCAGACCCTTCCTAGCCTGAGCCAAGCCAGAGGCCAGATCCAAGGCAGCCAGGCCTGGCTGTGCACAGCGCATGCTCGCCCTACCCCAGCAGCCACCCAGAGAGGTGACCCCTACCCCAAAAAGCCAGAGTGCTTTCCCTTAACAGCGCCAAAAACCTGGGAAGCTGCAGGCAAGAGTTCTGCAACCACATGTCCTGTGAAGTGCCACCTCTGCTCTACACCTTCACCAAAACCAGCACCCAGCCCCATTCCCAGGGCAACTGGAGGAAGCCCAGGGACATTCACCACTCTGCAGATCAGAGCATGCCTTTGCCTCGGAGCCAGGGTAGGACATGTGTGCCCTGGCTCTGCTCTGGCTATGGAAGTGTCAGCCCAAGGTTACTCCTCCCTCCTCAGAAAGCTGCCCTGAGACACACTGCCCTGACTGGGAACCCCTGCAGCCAGGCAAAGCAGGAACACAGCACAGGTCCACGGCTGCTCATAGGCTCCATGCTGCAAAGGGCAGAGCTAATGCAGCTCCTACAGCCAAGCAGCTGCTCACTTGCTGCCTCCTGTGGCACACGCCAAGGACCAAAGCAGTGAGGGGCTGTGCTGGTGGACTGCAGCGCCTTGCTGCACCACCACTCTGCACCACACCTGAGGCTCAACACACAAGGACCAAGTCTGTCCTCAAGACAGACTTTCTTCAGGCCTGGGGGATGCCCCTCTTGCCTTTTAGCTAAGGGTGGCACAACCTCTGCCCCACATAAGCTCTGTCTAACTGCAGAGACAAAAGCAAGAAATCCCATTTTGGCCTGGAAACTGCAAAGGCATCGAGCCCAGATCAATAGTCAAGCACCACGCACACTGCTGCCAGAGGAAAGGGAGCACAGACAGACCAGTGTGCTTCACCCATCAGCACTGA
The DNA here is from genome assembly GCA_013398715.1 of Nesospiza acunhae. Taxonomy (NCBI): domain Eukaryota; kingdom Metazoa; phylum Chordata; class Aves; order Passeriformes; family Thraupidae; genus Nesospiza; species Nesospiza acunhae. Next base: position 2,625,682 of record VZSU01000955.1, read on the forward strand.
GGATCCAGTAAGCCCCTCTCCCTGCAGAGCTGCCTGCCAGCTCCATTCCACACCGAGCCACCAGCTCCCCTCGGGCAAAGCCACCATCTGCCACACCAGCTCTACTCAGTCTCGGTCAGTCCTGGGAAATGCCTTTGCTGCTGCTGCCACCCCAAGGGTTGGAAGTCCTGGACAAAGGGGGTGAATGATGTCTTCCTGATGGACACTGCCCTCAAAACGGGAGAATTCCATCCCAGCCATGCTGCTTTTCAGCAGGGAATTTCTACTAAACACATGTCTTCAGCCTATTCAGGAGGCGGCTGATCTCTCTCACCTTCCTGTGTGATGCAGATGGAGCCACTGCCCATCCCGACCCTCAGGGCATCAACCCCCGCGTCAATCAGGTTCTTGGCCTGAGCCGCAGTCACCACTGTGGAGAGCAAAAATCGGTTTGAAACAGACAAGCACATTTGCAAACAACACTTCTCTGCCCTGGAGGTTCCCCCACTGCTGCCAACATCCCCCACCCTGGGCAACAGCCTGTGGCAGAGCCAGGCCGTTCTGAGAGCAGCAGGGAGTTTCTGCTCCAGCGGCCACAGTGGGTGAGGTGACACTGCCCCTTTGGGCTATTCTGCAACACTCTTCTACCCAAAGGCTGAGGCAGCAGAAGTCATGGCACAGTCCCAAACACTCTCTGGACCACACGAGGTAGGGAGGGCAGAGTACAGCGTAACAGCAGCATCAAGTAAAGACAAGGACCACTGGGCTCTGCTGTTGAGAGACAGGGAAAACTGCCACTAGATTTCCACATCAAGCAGTATTCATTACTAAGCAAAATTTTAAACTGGTGTGTAAAATAAGCTAATGCACAATGTGCTATGGCGGACTGTAACACGCTGTGCTGCAGAACTAAGGTTTCTAAGTATCTGCAGCAGTAAGGTACTGCCCTGTGTCTACAGTGGTCTTGCTCTGTTCCACAAGTCACAGGAAACCATTTTAAGCTCAAAGAAATTTACCAAGGTGATCATTTCATTCACATCCCCGCAGCTCCCTCTATGTCTAAGAAACAAATGTCATTTAAAGACAAGAAGGGTCTTCAACACATGCCTACCATTTCCTCCAATAACTTGTAGGTTGGGATATTTCTCCTTAATGTATTTAATCATATTGATCTGGAAGATGGAATTCCCCTGAGAGGAATCCTGCAACAGAAAGAAAATCAGTTTCAACCAGAATTTCTCCAGATTACAAATGCAGCTTCAGAAGTTTCAGATTTTCACTCTGCTTGCTGGGGTCTCTGCTAAGCTGAGTAATGGGCAAAATGACTCCCCAAATTAGGCATGGAACCCCAGAAGCTGCTGCCAAGACAGGAACGTACTTCCCTGCACAAGGGAAGTACATTGTAAAGACTTCAGTTTTGTAAAGACTTCAGTAATATCCTTCAGGTTTAATCCTATAGCTTCTAAGAAGGCAACAAGCAGAACATCTGGCTGTGGATACGAACCACGTGGCTCTATCAGCAGGACACTGTCAGCCCTGTCTCAAACTACAGGTGAAATTGAGAATGTTCCTTGTGAAACCCAGGAGGGCTGGTGGGGGGATGCACCTCCCTACTGTGCAGCAGAGCAGCTCAAATACCAGATGTGGAGCACTGAGCACTCAGTCCCTGCCAATCTCTGTGACCCAGTCAAATGATGTCTGTTAAACATTTCCCACTGCACAGCCGTGGGAGTATCACAATCGATGAGAAAACCATGTGCAAATACAGGCAGGGACAACTGTGCCTGAAAGTTTACAGGCCAGAAAGGGAGACCAGCAGAGCAGCTCTGGGCTCACTGATCATTCCTGAACATCAGTGAGAGAGTAACACAGTAACAAACACCAAAGGGACAAAGGGAAATTGATAAGAAGCAGAATATTCAAAACTAGTCAGCAACATCAGAGAGGCTGGTGGCAGAGTGCAAGAGGTATTTGTAGAAGATTCTGTATTAACTGACAATGTTTCTCTTCACAGCCTTCAGGGCTTCAGTGCACCGTACAAACTCCTTCAGGTCACATAAATCACCAGGGAAGAGGAATCCCTCCAATCTGAGGATTCTAACCTGAACAAGACTGAGAGGTCAACAAACTGCCATATTCTAACACAGAAAGGCCTGTGACAAAGACAGTGACATTCATCCAGCCTGGGGACTCAAGCCCCAGCGTCCCAGGCTGACACAATGCCCAGGGGTGCGCAGGGGTGCTCACCAGCACGACAGCGTCCACGCCAGCCTGCACCAGCAGGTCCAGCCGGTACTTGTCGTCCTCATGGGTCCCGATAGCAGCACCACAGAGCAGCTGCTTCTTGGAGTCCTTGGAAGCCAGAGGGTAATCCCTGTTCTTCTTGAGATCAGTGCGGGCAATGATCGCCACCAGCTCATCATCTTCATTAACAATTGGCAGCTTGCCTGGAAACAGACAGAAAGAACATCACTGCAGATTTCTGCAGGAGACAGACATTAGCTCAGAGCAGTGCAGCAGCGGGCAGGCAAAAACTGCTACAAGATGGAGACTCAGGTGTGTTACCAAATCTTGCTTGGCCATGGATGCCAGCAGCCCTGGCTTGAGAAACAGAGAAAGGAGTTTGTAGGACTGGAGAAGGACTCACTATTTTTACATCAAACATAGAAAACGTGTGCATTTTTTAATACTTAGACGCACAACACCCTATTAAAAGTCAAACTACTAAACCCTAAGAGGGATGAACTGAGCACTGAAATGCAAAGACCCGGCCAGAAAATCAAAGACATGTGGCTGGACAGCCGAACACTAGGCTGCCAAGAATCTCTCAACTCCAAACACACTTGAGATGAAGGCATGTGAACTCTGTACCCCAGCAGAGGGCTGTGGGCACTGTGCTCACTGTTGTCTCCCATGTTTCACCCACACAGGGACTGTGTGCCCACATTTGCCCAACGCTTCCACAGCTCTCCCTCGTGCCACAGACAGCCACAGGTACCTTTTTTACTCCTTTGCAGAATTTCATTTGCTTCCTTCAACATTACGCCAGCTGGGGCCACAACAAGATCCTCCCGCTTTGTCATAATCTAGTGGGTGGGAGAAGAGAAAAAGTCACAAGAACTCCTTCACACTGATCTGAAAATACCAAACCACCCTGCCCACGTGAAATGCTCTGCAGTGGCCATGCAGGAGTGCTCCTCAAAGAGCCCACAGCACAGCAACACACCTCCAGGAACACACAGGAAAAGCCTCCAGTGTGCTGTCCCCATGTGAGCACTGGCATCAGGCCCCAACCCCTTCAGTGCCCTGAAAACAGAAGGCAGAAGGCCTCAGGAGGACAAGTGAAAGCACCTGGAAACAAGGGACAACTCTCAGATGACCCTTATTTGGGATACTACCCTAACAGCTCTCCCTTTCATTGGAGCACAGGCAAATAAGGGCTGGAGACACCTTGGGAGTCTCATGCTGTTCTGGCAGAAATGGTGCTGCCCTCAATCTTGTTTTCAGGCAGCATCACCAGTGCACAGGCCCTGGAAGGGCTCTGCCCAGAATAACCCACTGCTGCTGCTGGTAAGGTCAGTGGGGCAAAGGAGCTGCATCAATCCAAATATGCTCAGCCACACTCACTCAAACAAGCACCAAAACACAGTGGAAAGCAAAGGGCAGTGCTGGACAGTGGGGAACATCTGACTTGGTATGGTGGCTTTCATCACAACAGGGCTCTCCCACTGGGAGAGCAGCTCAGAGAGATAATGAAATCTCCATCCTTTGAGATTTAGACACAGCCCCACAAAACCTCCTCCAGCTCAACGTGCCTTGAGCAGGTGGCTTGACCAGAGACCTCCAAGTCCCTTTCCAGCCACAGCATTCTGTGGTTATTTGAGAAGGCTGGGCAAAGCTAAAAGGGAGCATTCTCTAACCCTTCAGGAAGGTAGGTCAGTTGCATACAAAGAAGGAACATTCTAGTTCTTTATACCATAAGAACAACATTTTGCATCAGAAAGAAGCTGACCATGCCTCCATCTACCGAAAATGCTGTGACAGAACCCACATCTCAAGAGAAGCCTGAGGCATCACAGACATATCACAGAACCACTAGGTTGGAAGAGAACTTGAAGATAATCGAGTCCAACCCATGTCCTAATACCTCAATTAAACCATGGCACTGAGTGCCACATCCAGCCTTTTTTTAAACACATCCAGAGATGGTGACTCCACCACCTCCCCAGGCTGACCATTCCAGTGCTTTATCACTATTTCTGTAAAAAACTTTCCTACCATCCAACCTAAATTTCCCTTGGCACAGCTTAAGACTGTGTCCTCTGATTGTCAGTTGCTGCCTGGAGAAAGAGACCAACCCCACCTGACTACAACCACCTTTTAGGGAGTTGCAGAGAGTGATAAGGTCACATCTGAGTCTCCTTTTCTCCAGGCTGAACACCCCCAGCTCCCTCAGTGGTTCCTCACAGGGTTTGTGTTCCACGCCCCTCACAGCCTCGTTGCCTCCTCTGGACGTACTCCAGTGTCTCAGCATCCTTCCCATACTGAGGGGCCAGAGCTGGACACAGCACTCCAGGTGTGCCCTCACCAGTGCCCAGTGCAGGGGCACAATGACCTCCCTGCTCCTGCAGGCCACACTGTTCCTGACACAGGCAGGAGCCATTGGCCTTGCCCACCAGGGCACTCTGCTGGCTCATGTTCAGCCAGCTGTCACCGGCACCCCCAGGTCCCTTTCTGCGTGGGCACTGCCCAGCCAGGCCATCCCCAGCCTGTAACACTGCAGGGGGTTATTGTGGCCAAAATGCAGTACTTGGCACATAGACTTACTAAACTTCATCCTATTGGACTCTGCCCATCCATCCACCTGTTCCAGGTCTCCCTGCAGAGCCCTCCTACCTTCCAACAGATGGACACACGCTCCCAGCTTGGTGTCATCTGCAAATTTACCAATGACAGACTCAATCCCCTCATCCATGGCATCAATGAAGATACTGAACAGAGCTGGCCCCAGCACAGAGCCCTGAGGGACACCCCTGATGACAGGCCCCAGCTGGATGCAGCACCATCCCCACCACTCTCTGGGCCATCCAGCCAGGTCTGAGCCCAGCACAGAGAGCTCCTGTCCCAACCCCGGGCTGCAGCTTTTCCAGGAGTGTGCTGTGGGAGACAGTGCCAAAGGCCTTGCTGGAGTCCCTGTACACAACAACCACAGCCTTTCCTGCATCCACCAGGAGGGTCACCTGGTCATGAAACGCCCCTCACAGCCTCGTTGCCTCCTCTGGACGTACTCCAGTGTCTCAGCATCCTTCCCATACTGAGGGGCCAGAGCTGGACACAGCACTCCAGGTGTGCCCTCACCAGTGCCCAGTGCAGGGGCACAATGACCTCCCTGCTCCTGCAGGCCACACTGTTCCTGACACAGGCAGGAGCCATTGGCCTTGCCCACCAGGGCACTCTGCTGGCTCATGTTCAGCCAGCTGTCACCGGCACCCCCAGGTCCCTTTCTGCGTGGGCACTGCCCAGCCAGGCCATCCCCAGCCTGTAACACTGCAGGGGGTTATTGTGGCCAAAATGCAGTACTTGGCACATAGACTTACTAAACTTCATCCTATTGGACTCTGCCCATCCATCCACCTGTTCCAGGTCTCCCTGCAGAGCCCTCCTACCTTCCAACAGATGGACACACGCTCCCAGCTTGGTGTCATCTGCAAATTTACCAATGACAGACTCAATCCCCTCATCCATGGCATCAATGAAGATACTGAACAGAGCTGGCCCCAGCACAGAGCCCTGAGGGACACCCCTGATGACAGGCCCCAGCTGGATGCAGCACCATCCCCACCACTCTCTGGGCCATCCAGCCAGGTCTGAGCCCAGCACAGAGAGCTCCTGTCCCAACCCCGGGCTGCAGCTTTTCCAGGAGTGTGCTGTGGGAGACAGTGCCAAAGGCCTTGATGGAGTCCCTGTACACAACAACCACAGCCTTTCCTGCATCCACCAGGAGGGTCACCTGGTCATGAAAGGAGACCAGGTTGGTCAAACACCCCTCCTAAACCCCTGCTGGCTGGTCTGGTACCCTGGCCATCCTGTAAGCGCTGTGTGGTGACACTCAGTATAAACTGCTCCATCACCTTACTGGGTACTGAGGTCAGGCTGCCTGGCCTATAATTACCAGGGTCCTCCTTTCTACCCTTATTGTAAATGGGCGTCACATTGGCCAGCTTCCAGTCATCTGGAACAAGCACCACACACTGACAGCAGAAAGTTTCCTGCTCTGCAGTGCCGAATGACCCAAAGAAAGTATGAGGAAAGATCCTTATCTGGCTCCTCTGATGGGCAGCATTGCTTGAAAGGGCCGTATGCACTTTTATAACCTGCTCCTAGTTTAAGGCTCTTGTATCATTATCTTGTATTTATAGCCAATTTCAAACCAAACAGGGATCAGCATGTGACACCACGTTTGGTCAGCAAGAGCTAAAAATATTTGTGAGCCAAGAGGAAAGCATGGCCAAGAGGCACTGGTGGTGTAACCTGACAGCACCGCAGATCTCCAGTTACACAGCCTGTGTAACTGGAATCACAGAACGTTCTCCTGCATGAGGGGAGTCTGACAGCTAAGCATTATGAAGGTCAGACTGCAAGTTCAGGAGGTTATTTGAAAGAATAAGTAATCCAGATGATGCATAGAAGGAAAGGCAGCCCTGAAAAGGAAGCTCAGCACTTGGAGGGTTTGCTGGGCCCAGCACAGCTGCTACAAAGCTGGCAGTGCCAGTATGTGGGACTACAGCAGCAGCCACGAACACCAGCAATTAATTAGTGAAGCAGGGATGAGGTTCCACAGCACCGAAAGATAATCCTCATGATTCACATAAACTGCATGGTCTGCACTGCAGGAGTCGCTCAGAGAGTGCAAACAAGCAAGACACTCTCCCCTGGAAATACACTCACAGACAGATCTGCTGAGCTAAGCTGGAGCTGCTCCCTCCCACTGGCAGAACACCCTCACAGCCACACACTCACCCTTATCCTTATCACAGGCCACACGGCTTCCTAACAGTGTTCACAGCCCTCAGGTGTGAGCACTTCTCACCTCACCGAGGGGCAGGTCATGCTCTGACTCTTTCAGGAAATCAATATCTCTGGACGAGATGATCCCAACCAGCTTGCCCCCCATCTTCCCATTGTCCGTGATGGGAATCCCACAAAATCCATGACGAGCTTTTGCTTCAAACACATCTCGCACTCGGTCATTGGGGCTCAGCACCACGGGGTCTGTGATGAATCCTTGCTCGTATTTCTGAAAGGAAGCAGATCCAGCAGCCAGGCTGAGTGGCACTGCCAGGCCAGACAGGAGCGAGGCACGTGCCTGCAGGTTACTGCAGCCACTCACACGGGTCTGCCATCACCCAGCCTAGCCACATGCTCACCAACGGGACGACTCTCAAACCAGCAACAAGGCTCACGCAAATAATGTTAACATGGAAGAGCTTCCAGGCTAACCTCCTCCCTGAAATGATGGGGAATATTCCCACACCAGGAGGACTCGAGTCCCAGGCTGACCACAGACAGTGCCTGGCACACAACAAGAGGGCTGTGCCTGCAAACCCTGGCAGCACTACAGCTCTGAAACACGAAGACTGGGCACACGTCAGCAATCTCCTCACACAGCTCATTCAGCGAGGCCAGACCCGCTCCCACCTCCGCAGAGCGCCCTGTGCCAGCACGGTTTGGTGGTGCCGCTACAAGGACTCACCTTCACCTTCCGCACCTCGTTGGCCTGGAACTCCGGGGTGCAGTTGTGGTGGATGAACCCGATTCCTCCGGTCAGCTGGGGACACAAAGGCGGTTGTGAGTCACCGCAGACCCTGCCCGGCGCTGCAGCAGCGATGGGGCCGGCACCGATGGAGCTCCGGGCCCGGCCTCGCCCCGAGGCGCTGCGGGACCCCGGGGCAACCACGCGGGCGCCTCAGGCAGCGTTTCCTGCCCCGCCAGCCCGGTGAGGGCGGCACAGGGGACCCGCCCGCGGGACCACACTCACCGCCATGGCGATGGCCATGCTGGCCTCGGTGACCGTGTCCATGGGCGAGGAGACCAGCGGCGTCTTCAGGGTGATTCTCTTGGTCAGCGCCGAGGTCAGGTCCTGGCGGGGAGGCAGGCGGCGGCGGCGGGTGAGCGGCGGCACCGGCGCAACCCCCGGNCGATGTACCCCGGGAGGATGAGGAAATCGCTGCGGGGGAACGAGGGGATACGCGTCAGCGACCGCGGCGGCTCCGCGCCCCAGGTCCCGGTCCCGGTCCCACCCCCGTGCCGGCCGCACTCACTTGTAGGTGGAGGAGCACAGCCGCGACCCTCGGCCGGCGCTGCGCCGGACGGCAGCGGGCACACAATGGGCACACACCGGGAACACACCGGGCACGGCTGTCGCTCTCAGCACCTCCTGAGCAGCTTCTCAGCACCGAGCCCGTACGTCTTCAGCCCGGTAACATCGGGTCATGGCGGCTGTTCTGTGCTCAGGCCGAGCAGCCAGGTCCGTGTACTGGCAGGAGGCAACAGGAGAGAGCTGAACTCCAGGGCAGCCCAGTAGGCCCCGCGTGCCAGGCTCTGGCTTGGCTGGCACCAGCTTGTGGCACCAGTACAGTGTGATACCTGCTATAAGACTACCTAAAAAGGCCCAGCTACGGGTAGCATGGTGATATGCAAAGACTGTGAGTTGGGAGCTGAGTCCAGGTACTCCCGCAGCTTGAGAAGACAAGAATGGGCTTGTTGGGTTGGTGGTGATTCTGCTGGACAAATCAGCAGAATCCAAAGCAATTCTGTAAGTCTAAGGGAGCTGCATGAAGGATGAAAATCAAGAGGCAGCAGCGAGGCCAGTCTTGCACCTCAAGGGGAATGAAAGGCAGAGAGGCAGCAGTCTCACTAGAGAGGATCCAAGGTGATCCCAGCTAGGCATTAGCCCCCTCTTCCCAAAGCCACCAGGCCAGGCTGTACAAACAAGCAGTGTGAAGAGGACAGCTGCACACTGGGGATGGGGGCGTAGCACCTTCAGATCTGTGCCACAGACTGGGGCTGGAGGGAAGATTTTGGAGAAGAGCAGGGCGACTGTGCCAGGAGGAGCAGAACAGGCACAAACACAGATCTGCCTCAGAGGAGCCTTATAGGACATAGCAATTGGCTTTTTCCAGGATGAGATGTTCCCATCCCTGCAGTTCCACTTGAGCATCAGGAAAAGTTCCTGTACTGGAGGTTACTGAACAACTTCTTCCTCCTGGTTTACTTCTTGTGACATTCCAGATTCAGCCTCAGAGCACAAGGGACATGAGACAACCACACCCCTTCTCACCTGCTCCCCATAACACCCTGCCCAAGGCAACCCCCTGTCTAACACTAACTAGTTCAGGGACTAAAGTACAGTGCTCCTGTGCCTACAACTCCCTGCTGCAGAAGGTTAATTCCTTGTTCAAAGATCAGTAAGCAGCTTCAAGAAATGTGTTCCTCGTGTTGCCCTGTAGGACACAGGAAATGTGAACAGAGATCGGAAAGCGCCGCCTGCCAAGGACACACACTCTCGAGTCAGCATCACCTGTCACAGGATCAGCACAACAGGAGGCATCGTGCCAGACCAAGATCAGCATGACAGGTCTCTCTACCTTTATTTTAAAAAAGAACAGGCTAACAAAGGTTTGCTGAGCCTACCTGGGAGGGACACACAGATCTGAGCTGTTGTGCTACGGGCACGGGCACAGCAGTAAACAGACGTGTTGGCTTCTGTTCCAACAGAAACATCAGGCAAAGTTTAATGGTTCTCAAACAGACTACAACAAAGGCTGCAGGGAAAAACATTTTATTTCCAAGCAGATTACAAAGAGCAGAGAATATAAGAGTAAAATTAAATTAAAAAAATAGTTGAGTGCATCTCTTTAAAATGATTTGTAGTGTGAGTTACTCACAGGGCAAAGCTACTGGAGAGTTCTGAAGGTCACTTTGCAGGATGCCAATCACATGTGCTGTTTAGACCTGGGTCAACACAGGAGGGACAGACAAGATGTATTTTGCATATAGGCTGCACACTCATTATCAAGCGAGGTTTTGGGCTGCAACTGGACCCTGCCTTTTTGAGACCTCCCCTCCACCTCATTCTCTCCTGCAGTTCCCTCGAGCTCTAGACATGGTTTATTGCTGCTGTAAGTGGGTTTAATCTGCCTTCCCATTCTGATGAGCTCCAACGCCAAAGGAGAAGCAGGCAAACGTGTCTGCCATGCACAAGGTTACAGGGAACGTGACTGCAGTGTCAGAGCAGAGCTTCAGCCACGCAGCAAAGGAAACCAACAAGTAGGGACACAGCAATCGCTTCAGAGATTTGGGGGAAGCATGGCAGCAAGACTTCTGGAAGAATTGAGATGTTCCTTAAGGTAGGAAGAGGTATAAGCAAGAAGGGCTCTTTCCTAAGCATTGGCACCAACGAAACAGAAGAGGCTGAATCATCAGGATAAGGTGCATTCCCTGTAATGTTTGAGAGGAGCAGCTCCAGCAATAAGATGGGGAGAAAAGCCCCATACAGGGTGGAAGACAGTTGATATCCCACTTTAACAGTGATTTAGGAGTCCAAGCACTAACTCCAAGTCAGTCAGTATTAAACTTGGGTAAGAATGTGGTATGGCTGGACAGTTGCACAGCCATTCAGTGTCCAGCAGCACTCAGTCCAGCAAGAGGATGAGCAACTACATTACCAGCAATCCTCCACGCCCTGTACACTCTAGGGGCTCTTTTCTACCATTTCTGGATCTGCTCTTATCACAGCATAGGAATATTTGAGGCCTCATCCCTTCTATGTATGCCAAGGCAGACAGTAGCTCTGATGCAGCTGAGAACAAGACTGTCTTAAGTTCTACCCTAGCAGCAACAGTGCAGAAGAGGATTCTGATTTAAAAATCAGATTAAGTCTTTTTGTATTGTCCAAGGCAGAACAGTTCAGGAACTACTTCAGATCTTGTGACCCCTCTGAAGTCTAGACCTCTAGGGGAGAGGGAGCCAACAGGTGAGAGCCCTATAAAGTTCTTAGACCATTCCCTTTATAAACTGCTTTAGACAGGAGTGAAGAACCACTCTCTAGTCTGCTCTCCACCGCTTCAGCCATTACCACTTAAAGAGGAAATGCCTGACCTCTTGAAAGCAAATGAAAATCTAATGGTGCTGTGGACACATGTAAGAGGCTACAAGTTTCCTAAAGAAAGCAACACTGTTAAATGTCAAGAGCTTGGACAATACATGAGTCTCATGTCAGAATGTGAGGTGCTTTACAACAGTCAGTCTTTGCTTTCTACGGTTCCTTTCATACCATAGTAACAAGATGGGCATAGTTCAAAATCAACTACACAGGGTCTCTAGCTTGACTTCTCAGTTCTATTTATTTAGACATGGATGCATTTTGAGCCTGTCTCGTACAAGGCATAGGGCACAGAGAGTTCCTGTCAATATATACACGCATACAAGAGCAGTACAAGCAGTTTGGCACTCTCAGAGCCAAGGGGGAATGCCCTTTAAGCAGCAGTCAAGCTGGTTATAGGAAAGTGTTAAAAAGCTATTTTACATGTTTGACTGGGAACATTTCCCAGAATGTGGATAGCAACCCTAAGCCACAGCACTCTTCTGTGCTACTCTGTGCACATCTTCCTACGAGCCCCTACAAGGGAGCAGATCATGTTCTTCACTATCAAAAAACATAGTATTTATATTCTAGAAATACTGTACCTTTTAAACTAGCTCCAGAGAGACAGACTAGAAGCCAGATCCAGGAAAATAATCCTTAAGTCACAGTATATCGATTGTCTCTAAAAATAGGGAATGAAGTGAACACAGTGGACATTCTGATGAGACAGTACAGAACAGTGCAGCAGTCCACTTCTGCATCAGCAGATCCTCTCCTATGTACATGTGGACAATGAGAAAGAAATGGAAACACTCCAGTCCGTCAATCATCAGGACATCTCCACAGCTCACCATGTGCCTAGTTTCCCTGTTCTTAACCAGTATCCTCCAAGGAGAACTCTTCCCCCTACAAAGACTTGAGATCATCTTGCAGTTAAGAGTAGTAAGGAAAGTGCACAATCTAGAATTTTAAGGTAACATGGAATTCTGTTTCCCCAGAAAGCTCAGCTGAAGTTCCTGTCAATGTGTAGTGTTAAGAGGTGACTCTCAAGGCTGCCCAGTAAAGCAGCTAGTACAGTGTGTATTTGGCAGATTGTTTAATATCTCCTGTATTTTGATGGAGACAGCCAAGGCAGCAGGCTTTCCAACTCTGCTCTGATGATGGGACAAACTGCCCAAAAGAAAGGGAAAGCCACTCTGTGCAGCAGGCACATGCAACTGCTTGGAATAGTGGAGCCTGCCCCAACCATGTCTTCAAAGACTTAAAACAGGGCCAAAGATGGACATGCCAGTCACTACGATATGGTGAAAGGATTAGAGGTTTCTGACAGCTGAAGCAGTACTGGTGATCCCGAGAGCCACCCTACAATGGGGCAACTGCTGGCTCCCAGCAGACAAACTGAGGTCACACTACTTGCTGCCAGCACTACACACACCCTAAGCACCATCTTCCCAGCTTATCCACTGGGATCTGGGCAGTGATCCCAGGCTGTTTTCCTCTGGCCTAGTTCTGAGGGCAGACACTGAGCTAAGAGTCTAAAACAAAACAACAGTGCATTGCTACTTCACCCCTCTGCACACACCTACTTGAGCACAGAATCCTGTAGAGGGAACAAGCTGCTCATACTGACACTAACTCAAGCATACCCGCTTCCTCAGAAACACCAACAACAATGTGAAGCATCAGGGGCTGCACACCTCAACACTGCTCACAAGCACAAAGACAGGGAACATTGGCTACTCTCATCAATTTACACTCTTGCACAACCAACAGAGAGGGCAGACCTTCCTTCTCAATACAGATAGGTGCTGGACAACAGAAGCTTCAGGAAAGTTGCTTGCCTGTACACAAGTTTAAGTTCTTTTACTGTAATATATATCTAAATATTTATCTGTGTATTTTGGAACAGGGAAGGGACATGAGGTGGAGAAGCAGGGAAGACAAGTTCAAGAAGCAGAGTAATTTCTCTGCATCCAAGAAGCTGGTGGCACAAGTAACAAGCCTGGCAAGTGATCTCCCATTTCAAGCACAGTTGGCTACCTGCTGGCTTCCAAAGAGCAGACTATTTGTTAATGATATAAAATACAGCAACCATTTAAGATGCAGCAAGGCAAGGCTACAGGGCTGGGGATTATGATCATGAACGATGCCAAAAGCTACACAGCTGTGTTAAAAACTGTGAAAAGGCTGTTAAACAGCAAGAGTAAGCCATATGCTGCTCCTGGAATGCCTTTTCCCTCCACTACCCCTCCATCATGCTGTTGTTGTGATGCATTTGAAAAGGTGGAAAGAGGGGGATTTGCCTAGGGGTAAAGCCACAGAACATCAGGACAGCCTGATGTGGTCTCACAGATCCCATGTTCCTAGCCTGGCACTGAGCTTCCATCAGCAAGCAGACATTCAGGTCCTTCAACAGAAGTGTATGCCCTTCTACCTTCATAAGTTGTAGGGGTGAAAGAAATCCAGCAGAGTTGAGCTGGAAAGCATGAACAGGGATGAAAACAACCAGTTTGCATACTGATCTTTGTATAATGGCCCCCCCCACCCTCACAGCTCACTCTTCCCCAAATAAAGACACATTGTTCAATGGCATGTTGAAAAGACGTGCTCGTCATTCTTAATAAACAACTAGAGTAAGAATACATAAGAGAAACAGGGTGGTATCTTTATATGATACACAAGTGTATGTTACAAGAATTCCATCAGGCACAGAAGCCTCAAGCTTTAAGGCCTCAATGTTAGGCCAAAAAAGAAGAGTGTGGTAAAGTTTGTACTTTTAACATCTAAAAATGTCACTTAAAGGTCTGAATAGAAATTGTTGGTTTGTTTTTTTTTTGTATAAATCATAATTGCAGTTCACTCTCTCCTCTTTCTTCCAAGATAACAGCAAATTAACGTCCAAGCACAAGAAAAGAAGATGCCTGCCTCTCCTCCACTGGCTGAGCAGGTCCATCCATCATTCTGTGCCCTCTAGGCTGCACGTGCTCCAAGGAGACAGAGGCCCCAGCCAACCAGGCCAATCCTGTAGTTCATGTTTTCTACATCATAAAAAAACCCAGAGTCAACCAGCAGCTTTCCACAGCTCCCAGCTTGCAGGGGATATGCAGCCTCCAATGGTTCCAACAGTTTGGTGTGTTGGGTAGGATACACAATGGGTAGGTTTTCCTTTAGATTCTTTTAAAGAGAAGAAGCCTAAAAGGGCTTCATAACTACACCAATAAAAAACCAAAAACTTAGGCATCTCCTTTAGTGTAAAAGTCTGTACAATTTCTCTTTGCTTGTCCCTCCCCCATCACCCTGCCCCACCCCATCTGAGCCACGAAGGATGCCTTAGTGCATGGTGCTGGCATTTGCCACGGCAAGAGCTTCCTGAATCTCTCGTATCACCAGGATCCGGGTGAGCATCTGCTCCATCTGCTCTCTGCTGATCGGCTGGATGGAATACCAGATCGGGCTGTTGGGGGCCACCACGGGCTCCGGGGTCAAGTAAAATGTGTCATTCCGGCCTTTCACACTCTGGGGGCTGTGTGAGGAAGATCAGAAATAACCAGACTAACAAAATGTCCTGGAACAGAGATACCTCTGCTGTCCTCATCCGAAGCTTCACAAATCCTGACAGTGAACATCTGGCTGGTCACACAGGAAGGTACAGAGATACATCTAGGGGCAACATTCATTCCAAAGTTTTAGGATGTGCCAAGGTGAGGATGGAAGCCATGGTGAGGACTACAACAAAGTAGTTTTTATTTCACACTGGTAAGCATAACACACACATGACTTCAGAGGTTCTTCAGAGTGAAGAAAGGATGCGGTAATTTAACATTCAGGCTACCTGCAGATCCATCTGTGCAGATGAGCCATTATATTAAATTTCAGAATCATCATAATTTAGAGATTAGTCCTTTAAGGTACCCTCCAATCTCCATAGCAAGTCCTTATTTTTGTTCAGAAGCTAGTTTGAATAGGACCCTAATCCTGCTTTCAGTAGTAGATGCTTCCAGATGACATGCAACTCACAAGCAGAAGAACAAGTTCATGTCAACACAGCAAATGTCCAAGATTAAGAGCAGCCAGTTCACAAATCAGGATTTGTCTCTTAAATACCCCAAAAATTCTACTTACATGCCATCAGAGTTAATCACACTCTCTCACATCAGCACCCCTCTCCATTTAAGTAAATTTATGAAAATATAGAAATTGTGCCAGTGCTATCACACAGCACTGAAAACTCTGCCAGGCACAGGGTGCAGCTCCCCAGTCACAGAAGACAAGCACCACACACACAACAAGAGCTCTCACCATTTGAAGAGGTAGAAGTCATACAGCTTTATGGGACACCTCAGGGGGTTCTCTGGATTCTCGGTCTGCTCTGCATACATGTCATCTGTAACTACAAACCAGCCCCCCAGAAGTCTGTCAGACACTCTGTGTAAGCACAGCACACCGAGCAGTACCTTAGAGCCTCAACACTGTAGCACCTTGTCACCATACAAGAGCTAGCAAGAGACATATGGCTGTTCCAGGGCAGAGGCACCTGGCTATAAATGCCAGCATATAAAAGCATTATGCAGAGCTTGCTATATCCTAAGGCTATAGAAGATCACAACCCATCCATATCCTTCTTTCCATTTCTCCTCAACCAGTGCCCAAAATGAGGGAAATATCACTACTGAGACTGCAAAGCCTCAGTTGCATCCTGTGCTTTTAAGAGGATAGATTGTACTTACATAGGAATTCTTATGAGTTCACATGAATCAAGGTAAGAGAAGCCCTCCCAAAGAATTTTCTCCATCTCTTCATAAGCACTTACACCCAATAGTCTCTTTGCCCATAAAAAAACAAAGAAACAAACAAAAGTAACAACAAAATTATCCTTAGTTCTTGTTGAGTCCCACATGCCTCAGGTAAGGTATGTCCCCAGGATTATGATTAGAAGGTACTATCCTCTCTTGGAGAGAATGCATGGAAAACACATACTGCCAGAGCCTTGGATTCCCTACCTGCAAACAGCTCCAGGTTCATCCACTTCTTCAAGCCCAAGTAAGTAAAATATTACCAAAGAAACCTCCTAGACACTACCTTTCTGTCCTGTCTGGTGCATGCCTGGAGCCTTCATATAGCGGATACTCGTGCTTTTATCCTTGGGATTAGAAGGGTTCTTCTTGGTCTGCCTCAGCACCTTGGAGAAGGCCAGCTTCATGTGCTGGTCTACTGTTTTCAACAGGAAGTATCTGAGCAGCAAGAACAGAACACAGGACATTCAGAGGCAAGCAAGGGACATAGTCACAACAGCAAGGTAGTTATCTTTAGTCATTATGAGCAGGCTGAAGCTCAAACCAACCACTGGGCTAAAGACTCTTCCAGCAAAGCATACAAAAGCCACAGGTTCAGTCTGCCCTCTGCTAGCTCACTTCCTTTTTATACTGCAGTTTGTCTGATGAAGCTACAAGTGGGCTCTGTGTGCAACCATTTAAAACTCGTGATTTTGCCCTACACAGTACAGCAGTTTCACACCAATCCTGTTAAGGTCTCTGAAGTTCTTTTATTCCCCAAGATTCCCTAAGACCTGCGTACTTACTTTGTATTAAAAAACATCAGTGTAGTGAGCAAGGTGGAAGGGGAGTGAGCTCCAAGCTGCTTACACTCCCACAGCATCTCTTCTGTTACATGACTGGAGAGGATGTAACCTGCAATAATGAGAAGTCGGCATCATGCCAGGGGACAGACACAACATGAGCACAGGCAGCATTTTACAGTCTGTAAGTACTGGAGAGCATATAAATCTTAACAGAAGGAGAAAGAGGAGATTCTCACTAATGTCAAGATTCAGTGCTCTGCAAATAATTTTTAAATAGCAGATACAGTTAGGAAACACTTGTACATATCCATCAACCTCTAGCTGTGGAGAGTATGCTTGTGCAATTTGCCTATACATCCCAGCCCATGGAGAAAAGAATATGCACTTAAAAGCTTTTAATTGTTGGCTTGACTCCAATGCAGATGCTCTCAATCCAATAATATGTTAGAGTAGGCAGGCCAGTGTAACAAATCAGTTCTTGGCCCTGTGCACAGCTTCAGTGAGCACACAGTGCCAAGTGATGTATTTGGACACATGAGTAATCCTTTGATTCTCAGATATTTCTTTTTCCCCTTTGTGTAGAAGAAAAATACTACACTCCAAATACACAGATAAACAGAAAGACAGCAGTATGAACTCCTGGGCTTGTGGAATGTCAAAGCACTGATCAAACAGCCAGACTGAAAACGAAAGGATTCCAAAACTCATGGTGCCACTTAGCCACCTAGCCTGTAACATCAGCTACTTTACTGAACATAAGAATTAACTTCTTCACTCATGTCCAAACATATCAAAGGGAATGAAGCAATGAGAAACCAAGTTGCCATGGTCTGAAAATGCAATTTTGATCTAGTTCTCATACGGGTCCCTTTCAAAATTTGTCTCTTCTGGAACTGCCTCCCCCATCCCCGTTGCCATGATCTCCTAAACGTAAGGTTGAGCTGCAACTGACTGCAGCACCAGAGGCTTTATTCACTCATTGTTTTTTCCTTTCACACTCAGTTGGTTCTGCAGACAGTATCCATCTGGCTACATGGCACTATGACACTGCTGTATTATCTCCCAAAGAAACAATACATATTAGAGGCAGGATGTATTATCACTTCATATGAGGAAACCTGATTCAAATCAAGGATCAGCTGCCTGCCAAGTAAGCCAATCTTATGACACTACAAAGTCCCCACAATGTGCCTTCTGATTGCTGACAAGTGACAGACAAATAATGCTCACTGACAGTCAGGGTTAGAGCCTGACATCTGCAGTAACCCCAGCATTCACTGCAAACATCACATTTTTCTCCCTGACCAGCATTAGCTAGCCTAGGGATGTTACATACTTCAAAAAGGTTTCTATTCAGACTACACTCATGCTGCAGGTTCAGTTTAAATATTCCAAGCTCTAGGAAGTTTTAAAGTTCTTAAACAACGGCCCTTACCAAGAGGTGAAACACGGGGCTGTATGTCCTTAAGAACTTCATGCAGCCATTCAGTGAACCGAATGTAGTAGAGATCTGAGAAGATGTCATCGACTCGGCCATTTTCAAAGAGATACTGTAAGAGATCACAACACAGCCAGTACAGTGGGAGCAAGTGTGTTCCTCAGAGCAGACCTCATCCTAAGGGCCCACATCCTCAGCTGAGCATTTTACAGCACAGCACTGAAAGCTAATACAGCTTACTTAAAGAGTGAGTACTCTTGCACCAAGGTGAATACAGGGGAGGTAATCTCCATTACTATCATGGCAAGGCCAAGACAGATAAAGGAAAAACTATCTTACAAGGTAAAGCTGATTGGATTTCACCTTTTATTTCAGGTGTGTTCACTTCTAGTTATTTCACAAGACTAGTGGATGCTATTTTTTCAGGTTAACAACAAGGATGCTCCATTTCCCTGTCCAAGTATAGATCTGTTCCTGCAGCTCTTCCAGAAAGCTCATACTTCCCATAGCACATAAAGCTAAGTTCTTGCCTGTTAAAGCTTCAACTAAATTTAAGTCTTGACATTGACAACTTCTTTAAACATCATCCAACCCTTCTCCTCCCCATCAAAAAAAGCTAAATGGATTTATTATTTTCACTGTGATACTGAACTCAGTTACTCACAAACTTAACTCATAGACTAAAGCATTGCTTGCACTAAGGACAGACAAGTCATCTCATGTTTTCAAGGTTTTTTAAGCAAAGAGACTTTTTTCTTATAGAATTGTTGGTAAGCTTAATAGAAGCCACAGTCTTTATTTTTATAACCAGGAGTCCCCCTGCACATTCTGACAAGAGGGACAGTTCTGCAGCACATAGAGCTGTCCCATCCTACCTTCTGAATACACAGGAAGATATAGTAGAGCACATCTGGATCATAGGGTTCACCATCACCATTCCGAGCTTCTCGTGTCATTAAGCACAGACCATAATTCAGCTCAGCCACAGCTGAAGAGATGAGATCCTCCTGGAACCTCAGCAGCTGACGCCCTGGAAAAACAAAACAAAGCTATATTATTTGACTGATAAAGCCATATTATTTCCTAACATTTCAGGAAAGATTTCCCACATCTCCATTCTATCTGGCAGGTCCAGCACTACCTCATTCTCCCAGTATAGTAATGCAAGTTGAAGTAAATCCAGATCTTAGGCTGTCAGAAATAAAAGATAAAACAGGCAAGAGTTTGATAGGAAGATCCTCTGCCCTACCAAATGCATGACTATTGCCTTCTTTCACCATGTCCCAGTGAAATGCTGCCCTGCAGCAACAGGAAAACAGCAACTCCATGACTGCTCTATCAGCTTGGATGGGCAGTTTGTCCATCACCCCAGCCATGCAGTGCCCTTTTCTATTGCTATCAGCCCAGGTGCTCAAAAGGGCTCAGCACAGAGCTAATACATGTCCTGTGGCGCTGGGAATACACAATAATTAGTACTGCAGAGTAAATTAAAATTTAAATTTAGGACAATCATTGATTAAACAAAAGGGTTTTCCAGAGCAGTACACACATAACATTTTAGTCACTCCTAATCCTACTTGAAAGGAAACAAAGGCCATATTGTCAACGGCACTTACTTCCAATAGGTGCTAGTCTATTTTGGGCTTCTTTTTCCAGCTCTGCATTCTTGGTCTGTGCCCAGCTTTTCCACACTTCAAGACCTTCTTCTGGCTTCAGAGAGTTTGGAAGTAGAAGTTCAGGTGAAGTCTGTGGCTGCGGCTGTGGTTCAACTTCAGCAACCTGAACAGTTTGAGCCTATGAAAGAAAACCCTTCAGTTTATACACACACTTCAACATGCAACAGCTGGCCAAAAACCAAGAATCCCACAATACCTGTAGCCCCAGGATACCGACCTTCTGCAACACTCCCAGCAAGAAATTAATCCAAGGAATGCAACTTTTGCTGTCCAACCTGAATTGCTGCTCACAAAAGAATATTCTATACTCCAAAAACTCTTTCAGTTTGAATGCACAGATCTTTTCAGCTCACTTGTCACTCTGAATCACCACTGAAATCCACCTCACTACAAGAGCAGCCCACAGAGACCACCAGCCTCTGAACAGGAAGGTGCCACCAGCTTTACTCACCACTGCTGTTCCACACCTAGACTGCCCTAAGGAAGGTCCTGGGTTCAATCACATGCCATACACCACTGGCATCCCTCCCTGTTCAGACTCTCTTCTTTAAGCAGTACATAATAGGCACACAGAATAAATACATTCTATTCTTAGCATAAATGATAAATAAGACTAATTCATTTGTAAAAGGTATAAAGCAGTAAGACTGGAACACAGCATCAAAACATCAATTCAGTTTCAATGCAATGCTCTCAAAATACCAAATATTATTAAAGGGGACTAGCTATTAATGTGCGAAGAGTGACTGCATTACTTATTACAGACCTAAGGCATCTCCAGACCCTTTGGAAATTTACTTTGCAGTGGGACCTTAGGTCACCAAGAATTTCAATCTCAAACTGAAACCTTATTTGTCAGGCAACCAATAGCACCAATCTAAAACCTGCAGCAAGGCCTTCAGCTGCACTCACTCTGCATTCATCGTTACAGATTTTCAATCCTATGCCACAGAGTCTCATTGCTACCTCAATTAACAGCTTTACAGACCTTAGTCAAGCTCTCACTGGTACCCTGAATGTTTTAGAAATAGCAATTCTTATATCAAAACAGTTTTGCTTTTTCCTTCCTAAGAGCTACTCCAAAAAGCAGCTTTTCCTTTGATACTGCTAAGTGTCAATATTAGTGGAAGTTGCTCTCACAGTACTAGAGACTATGGCATACGAAAGCAGCATCGAGACTTTAAATACCTTACTCAGTATAAAAAACCAACAGCATAAGAGGCAAAGTCTGCAAGAGCCTCAGACTGGAGCCTTCCAACTCCCTCTGGCTGGCTTTTTATTCTCTGCATCAGCTCTTATTAGCTTTTTGCTTCTCAGCTCCAGCAGCTGCAGCATGCAGCAGAGAGACTGCCTGAAAAGGCCCAGCTTTAATCAAGGCAGATGGTGACTGAGTTGTGAAGCAAAGCCTCTCTCTGCCATCACGAGTCCAGGGGTGAACTGACACCTTGTCTTTGTAGGAGCCAGGACTGAGCCTCTGCTCTCCTCCAGAGTGCTGCCACATTACTCTCCAGAGAGCTGAAAGCCTTCCAGAGCCAACTCCCTCCATCAGCCCAATCCAAGGGACAGTCTTCTGCCCTAACCTCACAGACACCTTTGTCCAGTGTGAAGGCTGGACATCAGCTCACATAAACCTGCTNTAGAGCAAAATTGCTGCAACTTGCCCAGATCCCCCAGAAGCACAATGCCAGAGGACAGCACAGGGCAGGCAGGCAAATTCTTTCTCGGTTTCACAGTTTTGAGAGGGTCAACTCCCAAAAGCATGATGTTCACCTCTAGTAGCTTTATTGCCCCCTCCAGAGAGAGAGTACATTCCTCCTGGAATTGTTTATGTATTTAGGGTATTTTATTTTAAATACCTTATGTACTCTAAAGTACACTTGATCCAGAAGTTTGCTCACAACTAGTCAGATTTCAATACTTTACCCGGGCACTGGATCTGCTGTGGACTTCCATGTGCAACATAACACAAAGCAACTGATCATGACTAGTACATATTAGCACACCTTATTTGGCTGCAATTATCCCTGCCTGTCCACTGCAACCCCTGGAACAGCTCAGGAAAATACTGCAGGTCTCAGAATACCTGCTATGAAGAGTCTGGCAATCAGTATGTATCTATTAATTTTTAACACTGAGATCAAGACTGTGCTTTCTTTTGCAATGTTTTGAATCCTATAACTATGAACCAACATTATCACATGAAAGTCTTACACCCATCAGGAGTCAAGTGCCCTGTGTCACATTCAGGCTTCTGGGACAGATGCATCTCTGCTTCCCAGACACCAGCTGTCTGTTGGCACGCTCCCTCTCCAAAACATTTGTAAGTTGTTAATCACCAACTGAGACCAATAGGCAGTTTTAACTTACTGAGCAAGTGACTTGTAGCTGCTGCTGCTGCCCCTGCTCTTGTGGTGTGGGCTGCTGCTGTTGCTGCTGTGGGTCCCATATGTGCACTGTCTGTGCTGTATTCTGGTAAGTCCCTGCCACAGCCTGCACTGCCACTGGAATGTGGATGTTGCCATTCATAAACTGTGCTGGAAAGATCGAATTAGCAAGAGTCTGCACCACTTCCTCATGAGAGTTCTTCACTACTGAAGTACTTCCCACCATCTTATCCTTGTCATCTTCCAGCTTCACTGTAGCCAGAGTTGTGGGGGAGCCACTGACGTGGACGGCATTGTAGGCCTCCTGAGGGATGGCAATGTGGGTTATGTTTTGCTGCTGAAGGTCACCACGTGGCTGAGCAGAGTAAACAGGGATGGTCCACGTCTCTCCAGTGGGGCTAGTAATGGTCCCAGTGGCACTGTACAGGTGGGCACTGTCCACTGTTAACAAGTCCGGCCTTAAAGAGACATAACTTTGCTGCTGGCCCTGAGGAATGGCCAGCACTGTGGCAACTGGCTGCCCTGAAATAGCATATGATACAGTAATAGGCATATCCACTTTACGTTTCTTCACCGGCTGAAGGACACTCGCAGAGCTGATCCGCCTCTCTCCCTCTCGTGGGGAGCCTTGTTGAGAAGGTGGGGGTGACAGTGCCCCAACTGTCTGGATCTGGATCTGCTGGCCACCAGTAATGGCCTGTCCTGCCACAAGCTGGGCCTGGATCTGCTGGTGTTGTATGTGTTCCTCCTGTAGCTCTGCAGCTTGGATCTGTTGGGCAGTCTGCACGTGCTGCACTTGGATCTGAGCTGCCTGCAGCTGCGATGGGCTGGGGCTCTGAAGAGACTGACTCTGTATTGTCTGGGATGCCTGCTGCTGTGCCTGGCCCTGGATCTGCACCTGGACCTGTATTGGCTGCTCTGAAGCCTGATGGACAGAGAGCTGTGGAGAGAGCTGCTGGGCGGAGACCTGCTGCGGTGACTGCTGGACCTGGACCTGAACCTGCAATGACACCAAGCCACCAGTTAGAGATCAGCAAACACCAGTGATTCAGCAGAGATGGTCTGTCACTCAAGATCTATGCTCCAGGCCTTTTTATGCTCCCTTTTGATTCCATGTATTAATCCATTAGTAAAGATTTCAGGAAAATGAAACCAAGTTATTCTAGAAGTGCCTGGTTGATAACAGTGATACAGTAGATGTGTTTGCTCAGCATTGCACATGACTCTCAGCACAGAGAGAACAGCATGTGAGCTACATCTCCACCCTCAAAGCTCTATGGGCTCAAGCCAACAGATTCCATCCTTGGAATCCAAGAGTATTCAAAACTATTTGTATTGCTAAAATGTTACTTTAGCACAGGTCTTGCAATACCAAGACTTAAAGGTCATTCACATTACAATCACAGGAGCTTGCCTCATTCTTACCATGCTGTAAAGATTGTTCTACTGCTGCCCACCCCAGTCCCAAGATGACCACAGGATCACTTGCTGGTGACAGGCAATAAGAAATATGGGTAAGTCGAAACCAGCACTTGGCTCTTTCCTCATAAAGCACAGGAATATTACTCTGAAACCTATCATTAATAGTAACACTACTCAAGTGGGTGCCAACACAGAATGTGGCAAGTTCAACCTCAACCTTCGTCATGCATTAATGGCCTATGCTGCAGCATGTTTTGTAAACTCTAGAAGAATTTCTTTGGCAATGATAATTAAAACCAACCTTTTTTTCATTATTTACTATTCCATTTAATACCATTTATTGTCCAAACTACTCAGTTGTATTTTCTAGCTCACGCACTTAGACAATGCTGAATAACACAGACAAATCTGTTGACTTGATTCCCAACCAGTTCCTTTTATTTTAGAGGGGAAAAAAAAAAAAGACCCACACCCTCTCACATTAATGCTCATTTGTCCAAGGTCTGCCACAATACCTAGCAGCAGTCCAGCGGCACACTGAAAGCCAGCAGTCAAAGGTAGCCCCCAGCACAAATTTCAGGTCCCAACAGCTTCACATCCTTTGTCCAGACACCTCCACGTTTCCTCACATTTACAGACACAACTTGTTGTATTTGCCTTGTCCTAGAAGCGATATCCCAGGTACTCATGACCATCTGTTGCTCTAGGCTTCATTAACACTTCATCTTAAGGGAGGCAATTAATTACTCAACACCTCTTTCTGAAGCCAACACGGACTTCTTTAGTTGCAAGACTAAATGTCTTCCTACTCACAGTTCTCTCACCTTTTTCTACCTCACTTCCTGGACCCAGGCAGACTAATGCAGCATTTGGACAGAGACGGCACACTAGTCTGACAATACCAAAAAGAACTACAATGCAGGCCTGCTGTGCGTACAATCTCACTTCCCAGCATCACTGCTAAGAAGTCTTGAAAAATGTTAAGGACCCATTTACAGCCAATTAAGAGTTGCTAAGGAAAAAACTGGGGTAGCAAAATGCCCCACTGGCAGGCCAGACTTGTAAGTCACCTCCTGTTAAGAATTAATTTATTTCCAGGAAGAATGGGGTATAGTTCCTTCTGGGAACTCTGGGCAGTATACTGTAATCGAGATGACGTGGTGACTTTATAATTTCCTGCAAGGTAACAAGAAGCATGTGACCTTATGTCAGCATGACAGTTTAAAAAGCTCCATCAAAGAGCTTTTGTCTCTTTTCAATTGAAAAAGATGAACTCACCTATGGGATGTTTCCTCAGTTCTATTTGATATTGTTCTGCCCTGGAGCATGAGTATTGCCTTGGGCAAACAGGCTCAAACATGGATACCAGGCAAGGGCTCAGTTTAAGAAAGCCAGTTGTAATCACACCCCTAAGGCAAGAATTCTCCAAAATATTTCACTTTAAAAATCACTAATATGGTCTTTACTAGTAATTTAAATCCTTGTTCAGAAGATTACCTGCAAGGCAAAAGCCAAAGACTGAACAAATTACTTGTTTAATTGCACTGGTATTTTTGATCTCACACAAGAAACATTTGCTTTATCTGCTATGATTACAGGCTTTACCCTGGTCTGAGACCAGAGGCTTCTTATATTGACCTCATTGTCTAACTTGCTATCTGAGGAAAAAAAGGACAAAGAATTACACTCAGCAGCAGCAAACTTTATAAAAGACTCTGTACAAAGGGGAATGTTTTAAATTCACAGGCCAAGACCAACAGGGGACTTTAAATCTTCATTTTATGCTGAAGATTAAAGCAAAAATATGTTATGCTGGCAATTCCTGGGTTACTGGTGCAAGAAAGGAACATGCCAAGTTACCAGTACTGAAATACTATTTATTGCCAAAAGTCTGGATCCAGCAGCATGAAAGAATCACCTCCCAGCAGGCTACCATGACACAGAGAAATGCCTTTTCACCATGAAGTAGATGGAAGCTGGACCAAGTACCAGCTGCCTAGAAAACCAAAAGCATCAGAAATCACCCCTGTATCGTAACAGGAGGGCAGAACTAAATTACCTTAAAGGAAATCTTCTGTCACATCAAGCCCAAAAACATATTCTGTCCTGAACTGAGCAAATGCAAAGAGTAAATAAGTAACCTAGGACCATGAGAACATCTGAAGCCTGGTTGCCAAAACTTTTTTTCCTAATGGTTGATAGAGAAACTTTCAAGTAGGAGTCATAACATGTCTGCCCTGTGTGGATTCTCTGCCCAAAAAGGAATCAGGCTCAATTGTTTCAGTACAGCAGTTCTGAAACAACTGAGATTTTCTTTGCTTGGTAATTCTTTCATCTGCAGTCCAACTGGATTATCTAATATTTCCTAAAACCTAACTCTAAACGAGCACACAGAGCAACTCTTTCCTGCATGGATTTTTTTGATATGTAGCTTTTCTAGAGCACCTGACTTGCTCTTAAATGCACCTTTTCACAAAGAGATCTAGGTTTCTGAAGCTGTATTTAAACCAGCAAGCAGTAGTACACACCAAGAGTAGATTTCCAGAGCAAGACTGGAGATGTACCAACATGTCCACACTACACCTTCCAGAAGACTATTTCAAATTTAGTTCTAGTCTTGCCCACCAGCCAAGTCTGACATCACCAAAACACAAGACTGCATCTCACAGCTTAGTTTCATCTGGAGGGAACCCCAAATGACAGGCTCCAAACCTACAAGAGGTAAGAAGGCTTCAGCAGGTGGCCAACTTGCTGCAGGAAGTATGCTCCAAATGCCCCCAGAAGTAATGTAGGTGCATCTCAAACTTCCCACACAAGGTCAAATACTTGGGAAAAAAGTTAATGAGAGCATGAGAAGAGTAACCTCAGGTTTTTTAAGCCAAATTTAAGGACAGGAGACTTAAAAGACACTTTCCTCAACAACAGTCCTAAGCTAAAGCAAGTGCAGCACTAAAAACTAACACTGTAAGAAAGAGTTCCTTCGAAAGCTACACCAGAAAGTATACAAGCAAGTACAAAACAGATATGAAAAGTGTAAGTGAAGAGTAAGTGAAAAGACTGATCAGTGAAGTAGCAGGAAATATCAGAACTTGTTATTTAACTACTTTACAGGAAGTCCTTTCTATCTAAGTAAACAAGGTCTACGGGAAGGGTGCGAGTCAGCTTTTCAGAACAACTGCCAGGCTGACTCTCACTCCAGGCTTTTCCTCTGCTCATTCATCAACATCAGAGAGAGAATTCCATCAGCTAAATTAGGCCTTGGGTGTGTTTAAACAGATACAATATCAAGATTATGCTGTCAAGCTGTACACTGGGGAGGGATTTAGGTCTAAGAGTTAATACACATGAACCAAGGAAAAACAGCTTACCTCTCCAACAGAAGAGTACTTCCATATACAAGTAGATGCTACCTTGAAAACACCACTCTTGACTATAACCACTCTTTGAATTGTCCCACTCGGCCCTAGCAAATGCTAATGAATACCTGCTGCTACACTAAAATCATCCTGGCATGTTTTTCAAACGAAAGCAAATAGGAACTCTACCTTCAAGCTAAACTTCAGAACCAGTACAGAGGCAAGAGG
Source organism: Nesospiza acunhae (assembly GCA_013398715.1). Taxonomy (NCBI): domain Eukaryota; kingdom Metazoa; phylum Chordata; class Aves; order Passeriformes; family Thraupidae; genus Nesospiza; species Nesospiza acunhae. The sequence continues at coordinate 2,652,889 of VZSU01000955.1, forward strand.
AAGATACATCCATCAGAAGCAAAGGAAAGATGCATTCTGTGCAGAGCCAGAGATGAGACTTTTTTCTGAGCTATTTAAGGGCATCTTTCCCTGCCTTGTGTCATTAATAATGTCCAGCCTCCTATAAAGGTCTGAAGTCACAGAATAGAGTGAACAGTAAACACTTAAGGAATTGAGCAATTAGGAAGGCACAAGTATTAACTGAAATATATTTTACACAGGCATTCAACCATACAGTTCTGTGATCTTGCTCACATGTAGCAACCTCCCCCAAGCCCTGCCCAAGAAAATCTTGCCACCTAGACATCAGACTGTTCATAAAAAGCTGAAACTGAGGATTTTCTCCACACACACCATAAGCAAAGATACTTTCCATCCTCTGATATTCTTTCAGTGAAAGCTTCTTGGGTAAGAGGCACGAGAGGTTCACTGACCTCTGCAAAAGTACCATGTTTGGGAAGCAAGTCAGCGCTAAACACCTCACTGGCATCATCAATTCCATGGCCTCCATGCACAGGACCAACAAGCAACAACCTCACCAAAAGCAGAGCTGATAAAACACTTCCTTGACTGGAGCAAAACACGGACCTTCCCTGCCACTCCCTGATGCACAACAAGGTATGACAACTTGACATACTCAACTCCTTCTCAAGGTCACTTATGGCGCCCCTGTGATACTGGGTGTGGAAGGAGCTCCAGGACACGTGAACTGTAGCAATGACCAGTGTACACAACCCAACAGTTGCATCCACTCATCCTATAAAATAAACATTTGCTAAGACTCTTTTGAGCCTTTTAGGCAAGAAAACCTTAAGGCAACAACTTCTTCAAAGAGTAAATTTATTTCTCTAGAATAAATAATAGCAGCAAGCAGTGACACTCTGTCTTTAGTTGTTCACAGCAAGTAAAATGCAGGATGAAGCCTGAGCACTATCTCCACGATTGTAAGATCATCATCAGCACTTTCAACTGTGAGGTCATCTGACTGGTCAAAGTGTTAGTCACCCCCAGCAGCACTGTCACACTGCCAGACATAGGCATAATTATTCAAAGGGTCTTCCACTGACTTGCAATTGGATTAGCAAGAACTAAACAGATTACCTATCCAAGTACCAGGATGACAAGTTTAATCAAAAGCTAAGAGGCTTCGGCAGATGACCAAAATCCATCAAAATAAAACAGAAGGAGTACTTCAGCACAGGGAGCCAGCTGGAGCAGGTGCACTGCTATGGTGGAACACTGTCACTCCCCAGGCACAACAAAATCCAGCTTTATCCAGAAGATGAGCTCTGCCACTGCTGCCACAGTGACAGTGCAGAGATGAGTGAACCCTAAGTCATGAGTTTAACATAAATTATGTCTCAATAAGAAATCCTGAAAAATGGAGAAACACTCTTGCAAAGCAGTAAAGACATTCTTCTCCACCCTATTCTTGAAGAAAAACTAAGATAATTCTGAGCTAGCTGCTCAAATACACCTGAGTTCAGCTGCACTGCTGATACACAAAAGCTGCAGCCACATCTAGTACCAAATGTGCCACCTAAAGTGAGCAGCGGGGTAGGCAATACAAATAGTAATGATGATCTGTACAGATGGGAAAGCAGGTATCTAAAAGCAGAGGCACATCAAAAACAGGGAGAAGAGAGCAGACAGCATTCTTCAGGAAAGCTGCTGAAATCTTAGTTTTCATGAGAAGCTTTTCATATTCAGGGTGCAGGTCAGTCAGTTCCAAAATCAGAAAGCAGTCTCTGGCAGCAACTCTATGCTTATTTACAAGAAGGTCAGGTTATTTTTCTCTGGAGCATAAGATATATGACCTCCGTCCCTATCTCTGTTACTAGAAAACTTGCAAGGGTCAAGCCTGAACATTGGGTAGCTCTGAAATGAGGCAGCAAGAGTGAGAGAGGGAAAAAAAGATTCCTTTTGACTTCTACAATTGGTCTGGGGGCTTTCCACATCTTCAAGGCTGAGACACTCAAAAGCCAACCCTCCTAGCTCTTCTGCTGCGGCAAAAAAAACTTCTTCAGAAAACATACTAGCTGGCAAAACCAAACACACTCTTGATCAGTTTTAATAGCCTCATGCAGAGATCCAAGTCATGCCTGAAAGAATTCAGGTTTTTGTTCTCCAAAAGCCTTTCAACACAAGTCACTGTAGGGCAACAGGTTACAGAAGTCCCAGTTAAGCATTCATTTACTCAACAGAGAGTAATTGGAGACGAGTTACCAGTGAAGGAGTTTTGTCTTTGCTGTAGGATAAAAACACACAAGTGAGCTGTTGACACACGCCTACTGCACTGCAGCAAGTACACACTACCTGAACTCCAGTCATTTGTGACTCCATACCCACACTTGTTGTAAAAAAAATAAAAAAAAAAATAAAAGAAAGAGCTTGCAGCTTTACATTCTGCTACAGAAACCAGAAAGATTAATATCTCAAGTGTAGTGTATCAGAATTACAGCTATAGCCAGAGTTCAGCTGTTTAGAGACATATCCTAGAAAAACTTTAGTAAATGCCCTGCCACCTATGAACTCTTCAAATTACAAAATGTATCTGAAGACAAAAGCAATTTCCTAAGTTATAAAATTGGGGGATTTTTATCTCTGATAGTGGATTTGCTTACTTAATAAAATACCTAATGTAATATCTACTTAAAACAAAACAAAGCAAAACAAAAAAGACAACTCCTTCCACTGTGCAAACATATAATCTACCTTGATGCATATGCATCCTTTAGAATTCCTTTCCAGTATCTTCCCCTGGTTCACATCTAAAGTTGACTCTCTTGCATTTCCCCCTCACTTAAAAGTCAGTTCAACAACAACTTTTAGAACATTCAAGTAAAACTATTTAAAGATTATTGATTTTATTAAGAAAAAAAAAATCCTTAAGGCAAGTTACATCCCACAGCCACCCTGAACAATCAGACAGTCAGAGAGGGCTGGTATTTATAGCAGCTTCTGAGCACAAGGCTTCTGGAGTTGTGTACATGCCAGAACTGTGACCGTTTCTCCAATAGGTGACACCACTCCATTGCTATGTATGCGGCTCCTCCTACAGCAGGGCTCCAGGGAGGCACAGGCAAGAGAGCAAATTTACTACCAAATTCCTTAAATGAAAGGGAAATATTGCTGTTCTATATGAAGTTAATTGGCCCTGCATCTTAAGTACTTGTCTGAGGCTTAAGGTCAGACAGCAGCTCTGAGCACTACTCCATCAGTTGGCAAGTCATCTATACATTCAGAGATTATTTCAGATGCTTACCTGCACTTGCTGGGGTTGCTGAACCTGTATCTGCTGCTCTGGCTGAGTTTGTTGCTGGATACTGGTTGTCACAGGACAAGCAAGTTCAAGCAAAGACCCAGCCACCTCTGTGCTGTCCGTGTAAATGCAGTTGCCACCCTGCTGATACACCATTGTGGTGGTGGCTGTCTGTTGAAACTCCTGGAGAGCTTCTGGCCCCTTGGAAGCAAGGGAGTCTAGAAACTCCTTCATCCTGTGCTGGGGGATCGTTCGTGCCTTCACACGGATGTATTCTTCAAAGGAAATGGTGTTCTCCAGAGAATTATTCATATTGCAAGGTCCTCAGGGTTCCTTAAGGAAAGAGAAAGTAAAAGTCTTAACTACAGCACTTCCTTGATGAAAGGATATTCTTAACTTCAGTAACTAGTCTCTCATACCAAGTACTGTGTGAAAACTGGCAAACATGCACAGCCAGATGCCCGAGACAGATGCTTTAGTTTTATGAGGCATTTTGTACTACTACACATTTCTCAGATTAACCCTTGGCAGCTCAGGGGAGTCTGAATGATACCCAGGTGTGACTCCTCCTCCCAGAGATCACTGCCATGTAAACTCTCCTAGCTCTGTACTTCACCCAGACCAGGCAAGTCCTGTACCAGACAAATCCAGTCATACATTCCACTTGTTTGCAGCATGCACTGTTAGCGAGAGAGGCTCAGAAATCAATATCCGCGGCCCTGCTTTGCAGCCGCAGAGGTGGGAAACTGAGCAGTGTGTTCTATCAGGCCATGCAGTTCTATTCTAGGCAGCTAATGGGAAGCACAACAGAAGAGCAACAGATGTAGCACTCAGCTCATTGCTATTAGGACTAGAACAGCCTCATCGATTTGAACACAGCAAGCAAAAGGAGAGCGCTGGAATCGAGATATTTCCTCAAACTGCAAACTACACACATGGAGAAACAGAGCTCTGGAAATGACAAAGGCAACTGCAGCATCAGTTCTTGATGTCCTTTTAATATAGGAAGAGGTTAACACGAGACATGCCATGTGTGAAGACAACAGAAAGACAGAAAAAGAAGTTAAGATGATCAGGGCGGAAGTGAAAGCAAAGAAAAAAACCACCACCACCACCAAAGATAACTCCACCTGAGAACGTCAGACAGCTCTAGGGTATACTCTGACAGCATTCTTCTCTTACTGACTTCTCTTGTTTAAACCCACAAATTGTTTTTGCAGTGAGTATACTGGTTATTTCTAAGGCACTAATTAGCCTTGATAGAGCATAAATACATTTGAGCTATAACATCACCAGATAGTGAGACAGTTGTGAAAAGATGTGAAACACCACAAGATCAGGACTAGAAGAGGTGATTCAGCACTACTAGATTAAGCTGCATAAAGGAGGAAAAACAGACAGACATCACTATGTACATTATGACCATAGGTCTAAAGAGAACAGGTACAAAACCAGAGCTTTAGGTATCCTTTCACCATAATTTAACAAAGTAGAACTGAGACAGGGCTATGGTTGAACTTAAGGCTGCAAAAGCCTGTGTGAAAATAGGAGTTAACTCTAGGCTTTCACTGGCACTCAAGTACACTGGAAGTCCAGTGCCAGTTATCACCAAAACCTGGCAGAGCTGAAGCAAACACTGACCCTTCCTCACTGTTATGTGACAGCAGTACAAACATACAGGTTTTGTTTACATGGAGGTTCATGGCTAGTGCATTGGACCAGGCTCATAAGAGAAAAAAACTAATATCAAAGGTAACGGGAACACACATGAGGGAACTTGTGCTCTATCTATAGTTTCTGAAGTGTTTAAGACATACTTGTTGCTGTATGAGATTTCTGTAGAAGACGTTCTTAAAACATACAACATGTTTAGGGAAAAAACACCAAATAATGGTGTTCACATATCAAATCCAACAGCTCTGCAAATATCAGCATACAGGAGCTCCTGTAGAGCCCACATCTGGACAGAAAAAACATTCTGAGACACCAATCTGACATTTTCAAACCAACTCTGGGTGACAGAGCCTGTAAGATTACTCACTTCTCCAGGAGCTCCCCAAGAGTACTCTGCACCTCTGCAGCACATATTGCTAACCCCTTCCCAGGTAACCATATGGCCAGGGTGAAACCAAGGGAGAACAACAATGTAATGCATCCATAGGGACTCAGACAAGACCTACAGCAGGCACACTGAAATGTGTTTTGCATCTAACTGCATGATGCTCCGTTATATACTCTGAGGCTGGAAAACAGATTTTGAGCAATTCACTTGTCCCAGTCTTCTACTTGGAACTTTCAAGTATTTGCCTTCAGTACTACAGTGAGGCTTTCAGAAGAGCATCAACATTCTGCATGTCCACCCTGAGGTGCACTAGCAGATACAGCTTTGAGAGGGAAGACTCTTCTGAAGAATAAGCCTCAAGGATGCCATGCTGGGATCCCAGACATAAGTGCCACAGATGCTCTTTGACAGCCAGCTGCTGCTAAAATTGGATGGGCTCACCTCTCCCAGGTGCTCCCTTCCTGCTCCTGCATTGGTTTTTAGTATGTTGTAACATCTCAGGGAATAGCTATCCACCTTCTGTTAATCTTGTCAAAGGAGAAAATCAGGAGGTCAGCAGGGCCACTGCTCCCAATGGGAGCTGTTAGCCCTCACGTCTACTATTGAAACTCCAACCCTTCTTTCACAAGCTACATCATTCTCCTCTCTAAGAGACCAGAAGCCACAAGACACCCAGAAGCATAAGCAACAGAGATCCACCACCAAACAATCACCAACCTCTTCAGACCACCAAGCAAGCACTGATTTCTTAATTCAGATCTTAAAGCAAGCACTCATTTCTTAAATACAAATCCTCAACCCTGCTCAGCTGGTCCATTTCAATTAGTTCTTGTTAGCATCAAAATTGAGAGCCTACTAGGCCAGTCTTCCCCTTACAAGTAAATCTTCCTCTCTCACAAGCTGTCAGAATAAATCTTTCCTTTCTTCTACCACGGAGAAAAAAATTCATTTTCATTTTCTTTAAGTGACCATACTAAGAGCCACTAAGCTGAGCCCCTCAGTATTCCAAGTGCCAGGCATGGGCCAGAGCCCCACCATGCCACGAGGATCTGTTCCTGCCCTGGAAGAGCAGCGAGATCTTCCTTGGGTTTTCCCTACNTCATACCAGTTTTAAGGCTGCTTGAGATTATTTAACTAGAAGCACTGAACCACCCAAAACTCTACTTCCCAACACCCTGTGCAGCAGTGGAGGTACCATGTCCAGAGAAAGATTCAGAAATGTAATGCTGCACCCCCAGAAATTTTATTTATTAAGACTAAACCAACCTGAATTTATGGCAGAAAACCTCTGTAAGGCTCTAGGGTGCATTCAACAGGCTTTTGTAGGGCAACACATACAGCTTGCTGCTGCAGTCACTACTTTTAGTTACTAAAACACACTAATTTGTGCATTCCATTTATCCCACAGACACACACTGGAAACTGCAAACGTCCACCCTCACTGGATCTCAGCAGCATGGTTTTAATATTGCATTTTAAAATTAAGAAAAGAGCATCCAGGCAATAAGTTTCTCCAATAAAGGAAGGTAACGCCTCTCTGTGCAGCATAACTGCATTTTTTCAAGAAGTAAGTTCAAGAAATTCTTTGAAGATTATGAGCACATACGGTTAGTTGATAAAACTTAGACTGAGGTTACTGAAAACACACACACAACTTGCAGCATGTGGACAATCTGGACTCACCAGTCACCATGTTGCATGTATTTCTGCTGCTCTTGTCCTGAGCTCTTAGACTTGTAACGTTCTGGAGAAGACAGAACAAAGAAGCCCTTTCCATCCCCAGTTCCTCTTTCTTTATTAAGTCATTTTATTTTTAGTATGTGTTCCATTAAGAAAAAAAAAATCAGGAAACAAAGATATGATCATCCACGCAGCTAGCAGCTCCTACTGAGGAATTGCGAGATGCCCAATTTCTCACCATCGTATCCCTCAGCCTGGTGGTACTGAGAACGACTGTGCGAGCACATCTGTCACAGGGCGCCGTGCGGCGACAGGCGCGGCACGGTGGGTAACACCGGAGTTACTGGCACACAGAACTTAGAACAAGGCAGCAGCAGCAGTGACCGCATCCAGAGGCAACCCCCCCAGACCCTGCCCCCGCAGGTGTTCCCGGAGATGCCCCGAGAAACAGCCGGGAACGCTACGGACCGCTCGGCCACCCAGCCAGGACCAGGCGAAGCTCCGTATTTAGGCCCTGAGACGTCGGCTGCAGCTCAGCCTCGGTCCTGCCCGAGCGGAGACGCGGAGCCCGTGGGGCTTCCCCCGCCCGCGGGGACCCGGCACTGCCCCAGCCGCTCCCGCCGCCTTTGTC
>VZSU01000956.1:26608-47075 GCA_013398715.1 Nesospiza acunhae
GCACGTCCAACCCTCTCCTTCCTCACCTGTCCCAAAGTTGGACCCCAAAGATCCCAAAAAACCTCATTTCCGTATTTTTTTTCATAATTTGGCCAGTTTGGTGTTGATCCACTTGGGATCTCACCTCCTTTCTACAGCCTCTGCTGTGTGGAGAGATCTGGAGTGAAGCAGCTCGGATTTGACTATTTTTGGGACAGTTTTTGTGGATTTTGGGGATTTTTGACCCACCAGAGGCAGAAGAAGTTTTGATCTCCCTGCTTTGTCTCCATACAACACACACACACACTGGGAGGCTCCTCCAGATCCTCCCAAACCTCTGAATTATTGCAGGAATTTCCAAGAAAAGTTTAAAAAAAACCCTGGGAGGGCGCAGATAATGGATCTTTCCCAGTAACAACCTCTGAACTGGGTCCAGTTTGCTTCCAGGGCTTTGTCTTCTTCCGATTCCCACTTTTTCGCCCCATTTTCCTTACCCTGTCTCCTCTGGGAGATACCCAGCTAGAGATGTTGTCTGTGCCATCCCAATCCCAAAATTCCAGCTTCACTTCCAATTTCCATGCCCTGTTTGTGCCTCTTGGCTTCAAACCCAGGGTCATGGATGTTCACCTGGTTTATCCCAGAATTCCAGCTTGACTTCCAGTTTTGTGTGCCTTGGCTTCAAACCTGGAATCTCCTGCCTCATCCACCTTCCTTCTTGAAAAATCCTGAAGTCCCACAGCCAGGGGCACTTCCATAGCCCAGGTGGCTACAGACAGCCCAGGTGGCCACAGAGAGGAACACCTCCCATAGCCCAGGTGGCCACGGACAGGGACACTTCCCACAGCCCAGGTGGCCACGGACAGGGACACCTTTTATAGCCCAGGTGGTCACTGACAAGGGAGATCTTCCATAGCCCAGGTGGCCACACATAGGGACACCTTCCATAGCCCAGGTGACCATGGACAAGGACAAATCCATAGCCCAGGTAGCCATGGAACAGGGACACCTCCCATAGCCCAGCTGGCCATGGACAAGGACAAATCCATAGCCCAGGTAGCCATGGAACAGGGACACCTCCCATAGCCCAGCTGGCCATGGACAAGGACAAATCCATAGCCCAGGTGGTGACGGACATGGACACCTCCCATAGCTGAGATGGCCACAGACAGGAACACCTTTTATAGCCCAGAAGGCCAAGGACAGGGACACCTTCCACAGTCCAGGTCCTCCAAGCCTTCTCCAAACTAAAAGTGGATTTTTGTCCCAAATCCCTCAGTGCCTCACCCACATCCCGAACACGCTTTGCCCTTGGCTGGGACCATCCCCAAAACCCCACCTGCGGCTGAGGGAATACTCACAATCCTCCCCGGAGTATCCGATGTAGGTGTCGGGCTCGGGGGCTCTGCCGAAGTCGTTCTCGGCCTGCACCTTGATCTCGTAGGGCACGAAGATGGGCGTGTTCCACACCACGTGCCGCGCGCTCCGCACGGTCTCGTTGTGCCAGCTCCCGCGCGGGTCCCGCCGCCGCCACCGCACGATGTACCTCAGGTTGGGCCCGTAAGCCTGAGTTGCGTTCAGAGGCTTCCGTGGGGTGAAACAGAGAAGGGAAAGTGAGAAGGAGGAAAAAAAAATTTAAAAAAAAAAAAAAAAAAAATGGGAATTTTTCCGCCAAGGAGATCCCAAAATTCTGCTCAGCAGCAGTGGGGTTGTGTTCCAGGCTCCATCAGCAAATCCCAAAGGAGGGTGAGGTTTTGCTCCCAAGGAGAGGCAGAACGAGTTCTTGCCCTCCAGAGCCATGGTGGGACCAGGAAATTTTATTCACAAAATCCAAGATTTTATTCCTGGAACAGTTTGGGTTGAAAGGGATTTAATTTCCAAGCCCCTTCCATGGGCAGGGACACTTCCACTAGCCCAGATTCCTTATCTATATATGATATAAAATAAATCAAATATGCGCATAATATCGAATTATACAATATATATTCCATATCCATTATCTCCATATTGCAGCCTCTGCTCCCGCTGCCATTCCAGCCCTGCCCACGGCTCAGCCCTGATTTGTGGCTGACACCTGCTGGTGCAGGGAGCAAAGCAGGAGCAGCCCCGTAAATCCTCTGAGCTGCTCAAGGACTGGACTTCAGGGCATCCTCAGGAAGCCAAGTCTGGAATCCGGCATCTTTGGATGCCACATCTTTGAATTATTTATTTTCAATTTTTTTAATTATTATTTTTTTTAATCACACTACTAAAAACGGCCTTTCTTGTACCTCCTGCATTTTATTTAATGGAATCCCAGAGTGGTTTGGGTTGGGAGGGACCTGAAATCCCATTCCACTCCACCCCTTCCATGATCCCAGGGGGCTCCAACGTGGCCTGGGACGCTTCCAGGCTTGGGACAGCCATGGATTTTCTGGGAATTCCATCCCAGCCTCTCCCCACCCTCCCGGAGAAGGATTTATTCCCAATGTCCCACTTATCCCTGCCCTCTGGTGCTCTGAACCCATTCCCCCTCATCCCACAACTCCATCCCAAAAGGCATCCGAGAAGAACTCACGGTCCACGTTATCTCCATGTTGTTTTTTTGGGTCCCTGCCCCTTGAACTCCTGTTGGATTTATTTCAGGACCTGAAATTCACATTGAAAACCAAAACAATGAACTTTTCAATGTCCAAAAACAGCCACGGAGGGGTTAAAACCCTGCAAGCTGGAAGTCCTTCCAAGGCAGAAGTTAATGGCCTGATTTTTCCATAAGTTCCCATTCAGGTTAATGGGACACGAGACTCTGAGTCCTCTGGAAAACCAGGCCATTTATTTAGGAGGCTCTTTTTTGTCCCCTAAATGTCCTAAATCTTTGAAAGGGAACCATTGTGGAGGGAGCAGAATTTGTCACTTCGAGCCTGAATCACGGCGGGCGCTGCTGAGAGCCAACACTAGATGCCAGCAGATCCTCCAAAAATTGCCCTGGAATGGGTAAGGGGAGAAATGCAGCAGAACTGCTGAGATTCCCGTGAATTCCTCGCATGGAATTTTCCCAAATACTCCCCTACAAAGTGCTGGGCAGACAAGTCAAGTCTTGATTGAGGATTGGAGGTTGGTTGGGTCTTTGGTCATGGATTTTGGGTGGGGAGGGATCTTAAAATCACACAATTCCAGCTTTCCCTATCCCAGGCTGCTCCAAGCCCCATCAAACTTGGCCTTGGACACTTCCAGGGATCCAGGGGCAGCCAAGTTTTTTCTGGATAATCTCTGCCAGGGTCTTGCCACCCCCACAGCATCAACCAGCTTTAACAGCAGCCAATAATTAACAACATTTGCACTCGAGTCTGACTTTCCTACAGATTTCCAAGCTTCCTGTAGTCTGAAAGGACTGGAAGGATTCCTTTAGGGGAAAGAATTAAAACCAGGTTTTTCTACAACAAATGACTGACTTTTGCACAAACCTCTGCGTTTTGCTGCCCCTGAAGGACACCACCCACAGGCTCCAGAATTCCACAGGGAAAATTCCCCCGCCGCCCTTGCCAACCTATTCCCGGGATGGAGGGAGGAGCCTCCATGGAGAGGGGTGGATTCCAAGGCCAAAAAAACCAAAAAAAAAAAACCCCGGGCAAAACTCACGCGCCCCGTTGGTCTGGTAGCGCTCGGAGGGCACGCTGGGCACGCTGCTGCCCACGTCGTTGACGGCGATCACCCGGAATTGGTAATTCACGTACGGGGACAGGCTCAGCACGGCCGAGTTGACGCTCCCGGGGTACCTGGAGTGGTCGTGCCACACGCCGGGCTGGAAGCGATCCTCCTCAAACTGCACAATGTAGTCTGGGAAGGGCAGGGAGAGGTGGGTGAGGTCTCGGAATCTCTGCTGGTCAGAGCGACCCTGAGATGTGTTACAAAGTCTCTTTTCCCAGCCCGGCGGTTGAAGGAGTCAGAACTCTTCGGTTCTCGTTCTCAAGGTTGTTTATTGTTTCTTATCTATAAAATTCTTCCTCCTGGTTTGCCGAGGTCTGCTCAGCAGGTCAGACAGAGGCACTCTGCCCGCCTCAGAGGTGGTGTTGTCTTTTTATACTAAAAACTACCTGTTTTTAGTATAAAGTTATGGTAAATAATGTGTTATTTACTACAACTTCCCAATACCTATCACCTACCTTAGACAGTGAGCTTCAACTCTAAACCAATCTAAAAGTGCCAGCATCACCCAGAAGACGGAGGCCAGGAATAAGAAGGAAAAAGGACAAGGCACACCCAAATTCCTCCATCTTGGGACCCTGAGCCCCCGTTCTAAAAACCTCAAAAAATCGATTTTTCACCCTGTGATAAATTCACTATCATTCTGCTTGAACTTTCGTGGCTTGTAAATCCTCATAGAAGGTTGGAATTTTTCTCCATGGGTCGAGACCAAAGGCACGGGGGTCTTGGGCTCTGTGCCGAGGTCTCTGAGCCCCCCAAGCAGGGGCTGGAGCCCTCCAGGGCAGCCAGAGGAATTTCCTGGGCTCTGACATGAAGGGTTTGGATGGGAAGGGATTTTCTGTCACGGGGATTTTGGGGACAGGGGACAGACCTGTGATGGGGCTGTTGTTGTCATCGCCAGGGATCCACGTCAGCCGCACGCTCCTCTCGGCCAGATCCGTCAGCTCCAAGTCCCGGGGCTGGTCAGGTCGTGCTGTTGGAATGGGATAAATGGGAGGCTGGACTTGTCCCAGGAGCAAGTCCCAGTTCCCATCACCTCTCCCAGCCCCATGGGCAGGACGTGCTCCAGGGCACAATCCAAGTCCTGCAGCTCTTCAGGGGACCGGAGTGATTTTTAAAATATAAATGTGGTCAATTCTGACAGTGTCTTGGCTGGAAATCTTGCCTTTCCCAGGAAAAATCCTGCCTTTCCCCACCCCCCCAAAAAAAAATGGTGGGGAAAGCACCAGGTGCTGGTTTAGGGGGATTTGTGACCTTACACAGAGAAATACAAATGAACAGCAGAAAAAGGACAAAAAACCTTAGTGGAAATATAAATTTGATAGAAATTTGCCCTTTTTTTTAGAATGTGATCACAAGGACCAGCTGATGCAATAACAGGGATAAATTCCAGGTAAAAATTAGGGAATTCCATGCAGGTTTGTTTATTTTTTTCCATCAGGATTTTCAAGCACGGGTAAAGTGATTCCTGCACTCAGGAACTGCCACCGTGAGACACAAAACGTGGTGGAACAGGAGCTTTCCACCCACCTGGATGGGTTTTCAAGGGCAATTTGGATGGGACTTGGAAAAATCAGCTGCTTCCAGGATAGCTTGGGCGGGACTTGGAGCTTCAGCTCCTTCAGGGACAACCTGGAAGCCTCAACTCCTTCAAGGACAACTTGGGCAGGACTTGGAGCTCCAGCTCCTTCAACCTGGGAAGCACCATCCCCCAGTTTTTCCAGCTGCCACCCATTTCTCTTGGAGTTACTGGTGAGGGAAAACCAAAACCGAGGTGGGAAATCAAAGGAAGGCGAGGAATTAGTGACGATTACCTTTGGGTAAATCTCTCAACCGATTAGCAGGGATGGCTGCAAGGTAAGACAGTGCTTGTTAAACCAGGTTAGTTTAAGCTTGGGTGGCCAAAGGAGCACCTGGCAAACATAAAGTTCCAGATTTCAGCGGGATTTGATCCAGTTTGGGAAGCAGAGCAGGAATATCCTTGCCCCAGAGACCTCCGTGTGTTACCCACACTCGTAGTTGGCAGCAAAAGGGAAATATCAGTTTGGTGTGGGGTTAATGAGCCATTAGGGGAAAGGAGGGAAAATAAATCAACCCCAAGGGAATTATTTGGGATTTGGGATTCCTGTTCCAGCTGTGGAGGGGCACTGGCAGGTTGTGGCATTCCCAGGAATCTGAAGGGGCCAGGGAATGGTAAATCCCTGTTTTCCAAGCAGAGCTTGTAGTGGCAAAAATGGGGAATGGGGTGAAGTTTGTTCCTCCCCGTGCTGCAAAGGGGACATGCAGAGGGGACACACAGGGCCAGGAGCAGCTGGCTCAGCCCCAATCCCATTGCTCAGCACCCCAACACCCCACTAAATTCACCCCCAAATTTAGGACTTTCCTCATGGATCTTCAACATCCACCTGCGGATATTTTGGGCTGTGTGCAACAACTCCTGTTTAATTTTTTGCCCTCAAATTCCACTTTTCTTGCAGCATTTCAGCGCCATCGTCTGAGATGAGGCAGCAAATCCTGCGACAATGGAAGCCCTGCTCTGCCAGCACCTCCCTGAGCATCCAGGGGACAACCTTGGAGCCCAGACCCCCCTTCCAGCCTGACCTCGAGGTCGGGGTGTCCTGCTCAAAGCCAAGCACTCAGCTGTGGGGTCAGGGGGGCTTTACCCAGCACGGTGAGATAGGCCTTGGCCAAGTCCTTGTCCAGCTCCGTGCTGGCCACACACGTGTAATCTCCCTGGTCCTTCTCAGTCACGCCATAGATCGTCAGACCATCCTCTTCCTTCTTCATCCTTCAAGGAAACAACGTCCCAAAATTCTGCCCCAATGTATTTAGGGAGCAGCGTTGAAGGCTGGATGCTCCCTGACAAAATCCAGCTGGAAACCCAACCGGAGCAGGAGAACATCTCCGGTCTGGAGGTTTCATCAGCTGAGGATGTGCTGGGTTATTCTGGGAAAGCTCATTTCCTAAGGAATCATGCGCCCTGGGGCGTATCTGGGGAATAATCACATTTTTAGGACAACAGCCAGCCCTGGGCTCGTGCCCTGGGATCAGATCTTGCCTCACAAGAAACAGGAGTCAGGTACAGAAAGGAAATTAAAGCTGTGCCAGCCGCAGCAGAGAAACATTAATTCTGGAGCGGCTCGTTATGAATTCTCAGGTTTTATCAAGATGTCCTAAAATATCCAGGAATAAACCCCACATCAAAGTCTGGATTTACTGATAAATCAGCTGGAATTGCAGGAGGGAGCCAATGAGATTAAAAGTGTCAAAACCATCAAATGTTGCTTAGGTGGGAACTCAGTGTTTACCCCTGGGGACTCCTGGAATGTTCTGCTAAAAATCCAACAGTTCTGGGAGAGAAATCGATGGAGTTTTTTGGGCACAGACCTGTTGCCCAGGTACAGGGGGGCATCGTCCTTGAGCCAGGTGACCATGAGCCGCAGCGTGGGGTCGTGCTTGACGCGGCAGTGGAGCCGGGGCATGGTGCCCCTCTTGACCACCTGGTCCTCGGGGCCCCTCACGATCCTGGTGGGATCTGCATGGGCGTCACAAACAAAGGGACGTGTTCCAAACCCCTCAGGGCCCATCATGATCCCTGTGGGGTCTGCATGAAATCAGGGGCTCTCTCCCAAACTTGTCGTGTCCTCCCGTGGTGCTGGTGGGGCCTGCGCAGGGTCAAGGGTTAAGTCCTAAACTCCTCGAGTTCCCTTGGGGGGTTCTGCACAAGGACACAAACAAAGGGTGGCACCCCAGACCCCTCAGGTTCCCTCACAACCCCTGGGGGGTTCTGCATGGGGTCACAAGCAAAGGGTCCCACCCCAGACCCCTGGGGTTCCCTCACATCTTTGGTGGGGCCTGCACAAGGTCACAAACAAAGGGTCCCACCCCAGACCCCTCGGGTTCCCTCACATCTTTGGTGGGGTCTGCACAGGGTCAAGGGTTATGTCCCAAACTCCTCAGGTCCCCTCACGATCCTGGTGGGGCCTGCAGGAGGTCACAAAGGGTCATGTCCCAAAACTTGGGGGGGGCTTGGCTCAGGGACTCAATGGAGAGTGGAATTACTTGGGAAGGACAAGCACATTTGGGGTGTTTGTCCAACTTTGAACAAATAAATTAATTTAACGAGTCATTAATTTGTGCTGAGCCTTTAAAAGAGCCCCATTTTTTTGGAGTCAGCAGCCAGATTTGCTGAGTGGGGTAAAAACAATTCCGAAAATGTTTTATTGTCCTCGGCTAACCCAGAGGAACACTTGAGGTCGGTGCTGGCGCTGCTGATGGCTTCTCCCAGCCTGACACCCAACCCAAACCCTTCCACCATCCCCAGCCTTGGCTTTCCCCAGCATTAAAATGGAATCTCAGCTCAAGGCTCCCAGCCCTGACCTGCTAGAAGATCAGATCAGCCACAACCAACCTCCCTTCACCCTCAAGGGTTGTTCCTGATGCAACTTCCAGAAAACCCAAGATTCCAGCCTCAGCTATTTCTGCTGCAAATTCCAGAAGATCCAAGATTCTGGCACCTCCGTGCCCCTACCTTTGACCTCCAGGCGGACCTGGGCCTCAGCTTTCCCCAGGATGTTGGTGGCCACACAGGTGTAGATTCCCTGGTCCTCCTTCCGAGCCATGAACATCTCCAAGCTCCCGTTCTCGTGGGCTTTGTAGTTGCCTCCATCCAGCGTGTTCCCCTGGCCATTCTTAAACCTCCCAACACCACAAAGTGCTGTTGGAAGGGAAGGAAAAGCAGCGAACCCCCCCTTTCCCACCCCTCAGGATGGGATGGGATCTGGCTCTTACCAGCGCAGGGTGGGGATGGGGGACCCAAAAAAGGGACAATCCAGGCGCGTCCTGTTGTTCTGGATCACCCTGATCAGCTGGTTCCGGGGGCCCAGGATCCGGGGGGGAACATCTGCCAAGCACCAAAATTCCAGCCATGGACAAGGAGGAAAAATGGATTCTGCTGGTCTTGTCCAGCTTTTTCCCTGTTTTGGTTTTTTTTTTTTTGGTTCACTTTTCCTACTGGCACTTTCAAAACCCAGTAGAGCTTCTCCACTCCTGCTCACCTCACCTTCCCTCTCCTTCCAGCCTCGTTTTGTGACCCGTATCCCTGGATTTGCCCAGCCCTTTGCCTGGTTTGAATCCATGACAATGGATTCCTGCACCAAAACCTGGGTGCCTTTGTGCCTTCCCTCAGAGCAGCAAAGGGGAAAATTCATGGAAAACTTCGGCAGGGAAAAACCAGGGACAGTGACTTTTACATGGGAATATGGTAATGGGATAAAGGGGAATGATTTAAACTAAAACTAAATGATTTAAACTAAAATAGGAGAGTCTGGGTGGGATTTTTGGGAAGAAATTCCTGGCTGGGAGGGTGAGGAGGGGCTGGGATGGAATTCCCAGAGAAGCTGTGGCTACCCCTGGATTCCTGGAAGTGTCCAAGGCCGGGCAGCACAGAGCAAAGGGGAAAACTCACAGAAAACTTTGGCAGGGAAAAACCAGGGAGAGTGACTTTTACATGGAAATATGGCAATGGGATAAAGGGGAACGATTTAAAATAAAATAGGAGAGTCTGGGTGGGATTTTGGGAAGAAATTCCTGGCAGGGTGAGGAGGGGCTGGGATGGAATTCCCAGAGAAGCTGTGGCTACCCCTGGATTTCTGGAAGTGTCCAAGGCCAGGCAGCGCAGAGCTTGGAGCACCCTGGAACAGTGGAAGGTTCCACCCCCCTCTTTTCCAAGAGGGTGGAATTTTAGATGAATCCCAGAACCAACCAGTTGGAAAAAGGTCGGAAAAGGCGTTGCAGACATCTTTTTCATTAAAAATCCTTTCTTTAGGATTTTTCCTTCTGAGAAGCTGCGGCCTCAGAAAGAGAATGTAAACAGTGGTTATCCGCTGCTGTGGAATGCAACAGGTGGGTCCGTGATTGGTCTGGTGTGGATGTTTGGGTTCAGTGACCAGTCACGGCAGAGCTGGCTCTCTCGCTCGGTCAGAGAGCACCCTTAGTTATCATTCTTTCTAGGCGATTCTTAGCTTAGCAGCCTTCTAGAAACCTTCCTTTTTCTTTTTAGTATAGTATAATATATATATATATATAAAATAAAATAATAAATCAAGCTTTCTAAATATAGAGTCAGATCTACGTCCCTCCCTTCATCCTGAAAACCCCAGTGACCACTGTCACAAAAAGGTTTCCAGCAAGGTTGGAAAAGACCTTTAAGATTGTCAAAACCAACCTATGAAACCGACCTCGGCATTAAGAACCGCACCCGCCCTTTTAAGATGAGCTTTGAGCTGAGCTTTAAGGTCCTTTCCAGGCTTGGATTCTGTGGAAATTTGAGTTTTGGGAGCCGCAGACTCACCCAGCACGCTGACGAAGGCGTTGGCCAGCAGGTAGCCGTGCTCGTTGGACGCGTTGCACTGGTACACGGCGCTGCTGCCGATCTGCGTGTCCCGGAACACGATGGTGTCCCCGGCCACCTCCCGGCTCGGGTTGGGCGGAGACGCTTCAAAACAAGGACAGCTCCTTCAGTTCCGTTCCAAAGGAAAATCCACCCCGTAATCCCATGGAGCGTCCTCCCAGCTCAGCCCAGCTCAAACCTGGCGATGGCGTGTGAGCTCCACAGACACGGCTGGGAGCCGCTGGGTGAACCGGGCCCATCCCAGACAAGCTGGGGGTTCACGTGGGTGCTGGACCCCACCAGCAGCTCTGGCTCGTGCTCAGCCAGGAGATCCTTGACTGGGACTCGGGCTGGGATTTTGGTGGGATTTTGGCTGAGAATTTGGCTGGGATTTTGGAGAAGGAGGAAACTCTGTCTCGTGGTTGGCCATGAGATCTTTGGCTGGGATTTTGGTGGGATTTTGGAGAAAGAAGCAACTCTGGCTCATGCTCAGCCAGGATATCCCTGGCTGGGATCTGGGCTGGGATTTTGGAGAAGGAGGCAACTCTGGCTCATGCTCAGTTATGAGGCCCTCGGCTGGGATTTTGGTGGGATTTTGGCTGTGATTTTGGAGGAGGAAGCCACTCTAGCTCATGCTCAGCCAGGATATCCCTGGCTGTGATTTTGGGCTGGGATTTTGACAGGGATTTTGGAGAAGGAGGCGCAGACCCTCCCGCACTCACATTCGATGGGCTCTCCGTTCACCAGCCACTGGATGGACGGTTTGGGGTTGCCGTTGGCCCGGCACACGAGCCTGCCGTCCTCGCCGGGGGCCAGGATCAGGTTCTCTGGCTCATCCAGCCAGTAGGGAGCAGCTGGAAAACAGCCCCGCCCCGGTGACACAGGGACAGGGGCACCACCCCCAGATTCCCCCCTCCAACTCTCCCTGGGGGAGGAAGGCGATGGAAAAACCGAGTGGGTTTCCCGGGATTCGGTGAAGGAGGAGAGACCCCTTCCCTCTCCCATGCCCCACAAACCCACCACCACTTCTATCAGAGGGTTCCCATCCCCTCCTGTTTTTGGGGCCAATTGGGCAAGATTTAATTCAGAAAAAGGGAAGATTTAGATGGGTTATTGGGATGGAATCAGGGCGAGGAAGTGTCGCAGACATCTTTTTCATTAAAAATCCTTTCTTTAGGATTTTTCCTTCTGAGAAGCTGCGGCCTCAGAAAGAGAATGTAAACAGTGGTTATCCGCTGCTGTGGAATGCAACAGGTGGGTCCGTGATTGGTCTGGTGTGGATGTTTGGGTTCAGTGACCAGTCACGGCAGAGCTGGCTCTCTGGCTCGGTCGGAGAGCACCCTTAGTTATCATTCTTTCTAGGCGATTCTTAGCTTAGCAGCCTTCTAGAAACCTTCCTTTCTTTTTCTTTTTAGTATAGTATAATGCAATATATATATACGATAAAATAATAAATCAAGCTTTCTAAATACAGAGTCAGATCTACGTCTCTCCCTTCATCCTGAAAACCCCAGCGACCACTGTCACAAGGAAGGGCTGGGATGGAATTCCCAGAGAAGCTGCGGCTGCTCCATCCCTGGGAGCGCCCAAGGCCGGGTTGGATGGGGCTTGGAGCAACGTGGGATCATGGAACGTGCCCCGGAACTGAGCGATCTCTGACGTCCTTCCAACCCCACCCATTCCATGATTCCCTGAAGAACACAGACCCTTCCCCAGGGAAAGGCCCTGCTGTCCCTCCCGGCACTCCATGAGTGTCCCCTCCCGGCTCCAGGCGGCCGGGACCCAAAGAGGGAAGGTAAAGGTGACGTACCCTTCACTCTCACCGAGATCGTGTGGCGGATGCTGCCCATCTTGTTGGAGGCCAGGCAGAAATACTCCCCGGAGTCCTCCTCGGACACGTTGGAGATGCGCAGGGCCTTGTTGAAGTTCTCCAGCTTGGTTTTACCCACCGGGAGCTCCCCGCCTTTCTTGTACCACATGATGTCCGGCGCTGGTCTGAGGAGAGGGGGGCAGATCAGAGCTTTTCCAAAGGCCGGGGAATGACTCCCAAGTAAAGAGCTGTGGTTCCTAAATCACAGTGAAATTCCCATCCTGGGAACCACCAAAAGCCAGGGGAAAGGTCTGATCTAACTGGTGGGTCACCCTTATTCCCACCACCCTCCTTCCCACCACCACCCCTAAACCACGGCACTGAGCATTCCCAGAGGGTCAGGAGCGGCGCTCTCCTCCTGATCCTCCTGGGAATGCAGGATCATGGAATTCCAGAATGGTTTGGGGTGGAAGGGACCCCAAAGCCCATCCCTGACCTTGGTGTGATGATGTGGGCTGGACCACGAGCCCAGGACACTTCTGGGGGACACAAATGTCCTCCCGCACTGCCTGGTGAGGAGCTCCTGGGAAATTCCCAAATTTTAGGACAAACCCGTGGGGAATTATCCTTGGACAAGGATCTGAAGACACCTGGAAACCTCAGCGTTTCAGTTTGCTCATCGAGCAGGTTACGGGAGCATTGCAAACAACTAAAAAGGGATCGTTCCCTCCTTTTTCCCAATCCAGGGGTGATTCCTTGCGCTGATCCAGCTGGGAATTGCTGGGAATCGCCCTCTCCACAGTACATACACTCCAGAGGCGATGCATTCCAGCAGGAGATCCACCCCTCGGAGCACCATCTGGCTGCTGGAAGTTCCGTAGGGATACATGAAGCTGGGAGTGGTTTCTGAGATCCCTCGGGCTGGAATCAGTGGGAGAGAAGGAAAAACAAAACAAAACCAAAAATAAAACAAACAAACAAACAAAAAAAACCAACAAAAACAGAACCAAAACAAACAAACAGAAAAGAAAACAGAACACGGGTCTTTTAAAAGTCTCTGGGAATTCATGGAAGGCGTCACCTCCCCGGCCATCCCGGGATTCTGAACTCACCCAGGAATGCACCTGGAAAGGGAAGGAGGGCTCCAAATGAATTTGGGATTGGAAAAAAGAAGGGGAGAGAGGGGAAGTTTGGCAGGCAGGGGAGAGAAGGAGCAGCAGAGGGGACTGAGCTTTGGGGATGGTCCCCATTCCATCAGTTCCTGCTTTTCCTGCCCTCCCTGCCTCTGGAAAATGGGCTGGAATCAGATGGAATTGGGAAATATTGATGGATGTAAACATATAATGAAAGACAGCAGGAAAAATGGGCACGGAAAGGGTTTATTCAAACCCACAGCTTCTTTTCCACTGGATTCTCCAGGACACAGAGCATTCCCAGGGCTCCAGCAGCATCAAGGAGGTTTTCCAGCTTTCCTGGAGGCCTGGAAGGATGGTTCCCCTTGGAAAGGGACAGCTCAGCCACCAAAATGGCCCATTTAGGGCTGGACAGGGAAGTTTAATGGCAAAAAACACAAAGGGAAGACACGAGACAACTTCCTATGGATCCACACACAGTGAAGGCCTCTGCACAGGGGGAAAAAATCAATTATTCATGGAAAAAATTCCATTAAGGAGTGGAATGATTGACCTAGATCTGGATGAGTGAGGACAAAACAGGATGAGATGGGCGGGAAAGCAGCAGTAGCAGGGATGGGAGTTATGGGATTAGGAAAGGGATGGGATGGGATCAGAACAAGGACACAAAAAATCACGGAGTGATCCATGAGGAGAGACCAAAATTTCCTTGGCTCAATGGGCGGGAGGATTTGGGGAAATTTGGGAAATTTCCAGAGCCGTGGCAGGGGAAGGAGGAGGGGAGTGAGGATGGGGGCCCTTCCTGGAATTCCCACCTTAGGGAAGGAAAACCCAAGCCCCGGATTCATCCATGGAATGCTTGGAATTGGCTCCACGCCCACATCCCGCCGCTCCCACGGGCTCCGCGCGCACTCCCAGTTAGTCAGTTACGGATTAATGGGTTACCAGGGCAGGAAAATCCCAGCTTTATCCCCAAAATCCAACTTCTCCAGGCCTGTCTGCATCCCTGCTCCTGGTTTAGGTCTCATTCCTGGTGAAACTGGCTCGAGCCATCCCAGGGCAGAGCTCCCAAACCTCCACCACAAGCGGGAGCTTCTCCCGCCAAACCAGAAAATGGGTATTAATTATTTTATCAGCCAAGATTGGCTTTGATCAGGATTTATTCCCACTCTGTATTCTGTGGGATAACTGGAAGCGCTAAGCGAGCAAGCTGGATTTTACAAGCCTGTATTAATGATGGCAATTAAAAATCAGGGAGATTAATTAGTACCCTCCTGGTTTTAATGAACCTAAGGACAGCATGGAAAAAAAACCCCGATTTTTGCCTCAGCACAGCACTATTAATAAATAATAAATAAAAATTAATAATAAATATTTTGCTGTTTCAAAGAGGGAGCAGCCAGAAATTCCCTCAGAACCAGAGGCTCTGAGCACGTGGAAATTCCAGCTGGAAGTGTCAAGGTTTCCCTCATCCCTCTGGATGGATCCAAGCTGGAAAAACAAATCCTGGGGCTCTTTATTTCAGCTTAAAAATTGACTCTGCTCCCAAGTTTTGCTGTGAACTGGGATCATCCCAGAAACATCTGATTCCCATCCCAGAGCTGCCCCTTTCCCATGTAAAATTCCTCCACCAGCTCTGTTTTCCAAGGATGTGCTCATCCCAACCCATCCCATCTGCTCAGCCCCAGCGCAGGCTCAAACAGCCTCAGGTTTGCCAAAAAAAGAGAGGAGAATGAACAAAACAAGGTTTTCATTCCATTGAAAAGGGGAAAAAAAAAGTGGGAAATTCTGCTAATGAAAAATATTCCATTTATCCTCTTGGAATGTTTTTCCCTGATAATTGCCCACAGAATTCTGGGAATCATCATTCCAAGCCCCGGGGACGAGGGGTGGGTGACACTTCCTGTGGTTATCCTGGCCCTGCAGAAGAATTTGGGACGAGTGTCCCACAAATCTCCCGTGCTCCACGTCCCCACCAGCAGATCTCACATTCCCAAGCTCAGGAACACCCTGGGAATGGGATTCCCAGCCTCCCTGACCCCTTTTCCAGCTGCCTCCGGAGCTGAGCCGGGATCCTGGGGATCAGCACCCCAAGGAAGAACAGCCAGGAGCCCCAAATCCCCCCCAGCACCTCAAATCCTTGGGATTCACATCCCTCTCCACACCCCAAATCTCCTGAATTCCCAGCCAGGTCATTCCAGGGAGGAACACTGGGGCAGCCACAAGGAAAAAGGACTGAGGGGAAGAATTGTTACCCCCAGCTCATTAATTGTGGAGTTAATTAAGGCCTGGGTTGGAGTCCAGGTCTACACAGGGGTGGGAGAGGGGGATCTGAATCCTCTGGAGCCAGGAAGTTTTCCAGGGAGTGTTACAACACAAAGAGCAGGAAGTTTCTCCTGCGCACCCATGAAATGAGGGACAGAATGGGATTGTGTGGATAAAATCCCATTTTCCTGATGGAGCCACTCTCAAGATCCCTTTTCCCTGAACAAAGATATCCAATGGGAATAAAAAATGGAAGCACAGGAAAACTCTTCACTGGAATTCCCTTTGTCCTTGTCCTGTCTCCCTTCCAGGTGGCTGATGCTGCTCCCACCAAAGCTGATTTTCCTGCTTATCCCTTTTCCAAGCCATTTTTCCAAGTATTCCCAGACTGTCCAGCCCTTTCCAGCATTTCCTCCCAGGCCAATTCCGCTGCTGAGCCTTTCCCAGCTCCTCAGCTCCCTCCAAACCCTCCTGCTCCCGATGCCAGGATCCCAATTCCCTTGGCCGTGCCCTGGCCTGGCACATCCCGCTCTTCTCCGCCTCTCCCAGCTGGCAACGCCCCCCTTGTCCCCAAAAGTCCCCACGGGATGGGAATTGTGCCCTGGGCTGTGCCAGGCCCCGAGGAAGCTCCAGGACACGGTGGGGACAGCGAAGGACATTCCCGGAGCTCACCCCACACAACCCCGGCCCCAAAAGCAGCAGGAAGGGCAGGAAGTGAATCCCATCCGTGACAGCTCCGGATCTGGGAGAAGTTGGAATTCATGGTGGCTTTGGAGAGGTGGTGACATTCCCAGGATTCCCAAACCTGCCCCATCTCCTGCTCCCTAAAATCCCTCATGGCTGCCCTTGTTATCCCAACACATCCCCAACAATTCCAAACCATTCCCAGCGCAGCCATCCCGGGGTTTTTGTGCCTGAAGCACTGTTTAGGATTTTGGGATGAGCTTCTCCCAGAAGGGACAGAATCCAGAGGGAATTCCCTGCCCAAATTCAGGATTTTGGGATGGGATTCTCCCAACAGGCACAGAATCCAGAAGGAATTCCCTGCCCAGATTCAGGATTTTGGGATGGGATTCTCCCAACAGGCACAGAACCCAGAGGGAATTCCCTGCCCAGATTTAGGATTTTGGGATGGGATTCTCCCAACAGGCACAGAACCCAGAGGGAATTCCCTGCCCAGATTTAGGATTTTGGGATGGGATTCTCCCACCAGGCACAGAACCCAGAGGGAATTTCCTATGCTAACAAAGGGCAGGAGGCTGTGGAAGCATCCAGCTCATGTCCAACCTCCCTGCACAGGAATCACCCAGATTTCAGGAAAACCCAAATATTCCTCTTTTTCTTCCCTCTTTTTATCCCCGCCTGAGTTCATCTGGAAATCCCAGGAATGCTCCTGCCAGAAATGTTCTTCTGGAGACACAGAAAAGAGGGATGAGGATCTGACATTTAAATCCTGAACTTTGCTCAGGAGGGACCAAACTCAGCTCAGCCACGTGGGGCAGACCCTATAATAAATCCAAACCCCCCAAGCTGGGCTTAACTCACTTAAACCCCACTCAGCAGAAATGGGGAACTTTGCGGGGTTTTGTGGTCGCTTGGATGGATTTGGGCAGATAAATTTTGGCAAAGCTGAGGCCACGATGGGGACATGGCGACAGCAGAAGGGACACGGGCAGGGAATGGGGTCAGTGGGGTTAGGCGGGACTGGGTTAAGCCGGGACTCCCAAAGCCAGCGTGGACTCACCGCGGTACATGGCGGGGGAATTTCCTAAAGACGTTTCGTTATGGGACTTCTCTGCAATTGAACAAAACACCGTGAGCAGCGCCCGGGGAGGCAGGGACAGCGTGGGAAGGGGGCACGGGAATTCCCAAAAAACAGCCAGGATGGGGGACATGGGGAATTAAAAAAAATAGCCAGGATGGGGACACGGGGAATTCCCAAAAAAACAACCAGGACGGGACAGGGTGGGGAACACTGGGACATCCCAAAAAACAGCCAGGATGGGGGACACAGGGAATTCCCAAAAAACAGCCAGGGTGGGAACACGGGGACATCCCAAAAAACAGCCAGGATGGGAGACATGGGGACATCCCAAAAACCACAAGGAAGGGGGGAAATTCCCAAAAACAGCCAGGATGGGGGACATGGGTCATCTCAAAAAACAGCCAGGTTGGGGATATGGAGAATTCCCAAAAAACAGCCTGGATGGGACAGGGTGGGGAACACTGGGACATCCCAAAAAACAGACAGGATGGGGACACAGGGAATTCCCAAAAAACAGCCAGGGTGGAGGACGTGGGGACATTCCAAAAACCAGCAAGATGGGACAGGGCAGGGGACATGGTGACATCCCAAAAAACATCCAGGATGGAGACATGGGAATCCCCAAAAAATGACCAAGGATAGGAGAGGGTGGGGAACACGAGAATTCCCAGAAATCAGCAAGGATGGGAGAGGCAGGAGCAGGAATCCAAAAGCACTCGGAGAGCGGCGCCTTCCAAGACAAACACAGGAGGAGCAGCAGGAAAAGGGGCTGATTTCCCTCTCCAAGGGGTGGGAAAAGCTTAAAGTGTGGGAATTGTAGAGCAAATAATTCCTTGGAATGTTTTACTCTTTGGAATCTTTGGGAAAACCCAAAAATTGGAGCGATTTGGAGGGGAAAATGGGGGTTTTTTTCCCTCTGTTTTTTGACTACAAAAATTCCGTGTTCCAGCTGCTTTTTCCCATGGGATGGACACAGCTGGACAATGATGTAGGAAGGCAAGGAGGAGATGAAATATTAATAATTATTATTATTATCTTATTATTATTATTATTAGGTTTTAAAAGCACAACCTGCTGTAACATAATAATAATAATAATAATAATAATAATAATAATAATAACTTTTTTAGATCACAACCTGCTGTAAAATCCCTTTGAAGGACCCAAACTCAAGGATTAAGGCTGAGATGATCCAAGAGCTTGGGACAAATCCAAGATTGTCCCCTTCCAACACTTTATGGATAAAGAATTTTTTTAAATTGGAAATTAAATCCTCAGTTCCAAATTTTTTAAGGAAGCTGGGAGGCTCCTGGGGTGGAATTTGCCTCTGATCCTACAGCAGTTGTGTCCCAAGGAAAACTGGAAAAGAAAGATTTGATTTTCCAAGGTCTGGGAGTGAAGGGATGTGGGACACCTGAGGGGAGCTCAGATCCATGAAAATCCACCAGGATTTCATCCAGGTCTCTTCCAGAGCTGGATAAATCACCAGGGTGGAGCCCTTGGAGGCTCCAAACCCCACAGATCTTTGTTTGCTGGGATTTTTCCCAAAAATAAATGCCAGGATTTTCTTTGCCCAGCTCTTCAAACAGACAAATGTTCGGAATTCACAAATAATATCCAAAATTTACGAATTATATCAGGAATGAATGAGCTGCCCACATTCCCAGCACTGGGAAAGAACCCATCGGAATGATTTAAATCCCTGATTCCCTACTCCAGCTTTGCACCGAGGAGGAGCTGCTACACCGAGGTGGAAAACTCGTCCCTCCCAGGTCCCTCTCATCACATTCCTGTTCGTTCAAGCTGCTGGGAAACCAAATTTAATTCCTCCCACCAGCATTCAGGAGCGCCTGGTGCTTCCCAAAAACCCGCCAGCCCCTCCCAGTTGGATCTTCCTGGAAATGCTGGGAATGGGTGGGAGATCCTGCCCACTGATGGTGGATGTTCATGGAGGATCTTGTCACCTCGAGCCCCTGTGACAGCTCAGGGTCCTCGTGTCCCTCAAACTGCCCCCATTCCCTCTTCCAGAGTCAGCCCAGTGCACCAGGAATTCCTTTTCCTTCAGGAATTCTCATTGCTGGAGGAAAATGTGCCCAGAGCCAACAGAAAGGCTCCAGAGAGCCAATGGTGTCCCCTCTCTGGACACCATTGATGTTGATGGGGACACCTGGGGACACCCATCCTGAGTGTCCAACCAGATTCCAGAGGCTCCCACTGGGTTCCAGAGGTTCCCACCAGATTCCAGAGGCTCCCACATTCCTGGAGGCACCTTCCGGAGCAAAGGAGGCTCCAGAATATCCACAGCCACATTCCACTCTTATTTTCCTACCTCCAATCCCCTGGAGCAAGCCACGGCCAACTCCACCTTCCCAAAATATCCCTGAACCTGGTGGGAATGTGGCAACACTCCCAGTTTTATCCCAAAGACGTGGAATTGGTGATTCCTGCTCCGAGTTACCTCTGGGTATTTTGCACTTCCCTGGAGATGAATTTCCCTGATGATACAGAAATGTTCTCCAGTTTATCCCAAACACGCAGAATTGGTGATTCCTGCCCCAAATCACCTCTGGATATTTTACATTTCCCTGGAGACGGTAGGAACGCTCCAGACGTGTTAAAACTCTGCAATTTATCCCAAACACATGGAATTGGTGATCCCTGCATTTCCCTGGATACGATGGGAAAGCTCCATATGGGCTGAAACACTCCCAGTTTTATCCCAAACACACGGAATTGGCGATTCCTGCACCAAAGATCCCATTTCCCTGCAGATGGTGGGAATGTAGGAATGCCCCATTTGTGAAATACTCTCCAGTTTACCCCAAACACACGGAACTGGTGATTCCGGCATTTTCCTGGAGGTGGTGGGAATGTCCCAACTGTGCTGAAACACTCCCACTTTTATCCCAACATCAGGATTTGGTGATTCCTGCTTCAAGCTACCTCTGGATATTTTACACTTCCCTGGAGACAGTGGGAATGCCACATCTCTGTCAAAACATTCCCCGTTTTACCCCAAACACGCAGAATTGGCAATTCCTGCATTTCCCTGGAGACATTGGGAACACCACCTCTGCAAAACACTCCCAGTTTCACCCCAAACACACAAAATTGGCAGCTCCTACACCAAACCACCTCTGAAACCCTAAAACCAGGAAGTTACAACCCCTCCCTCCCCACCCACCCCAAAACCACCCAAACCCCTCCTTACCCCACCCGAACCAAACCACGGNCTGGTCCCCCAGTGAGCCACTTACTGGTTTTGACCTTGAGGGTGTAGGGGTTCTTCTGCTGGATGGTGTGGGTGAAGTGGAAGCGGGCGTTGCAGCTGTAGTCGGTCAGCGCGTCCTGCGCCAGCACGTTAGAGAAGTAAAGGTCCCCGTTGTGGCCTTGGGACACGCGCTTGTCCTGTGGGATCGGCTCCATGGCTGCAGGAGAGCAGC
>VZSU01000956.1:92906-112404 GCA_013398715.1 Nesospiza acunhae
AGTCCTTCAGAATTCCAGGTTCCTGAATTTCCATCCACGCTGAAATCCCCCACTGGAATTCCATGGAATTCCCTTTCCATGGAATTCTTGTTAAAAAGGGGGATTTCAGGGGCATTTCCCAGCTGTTTTTATGGCTCTTTAATAATTCCTTCCTAATAATTTTTTTTTTCCAGTAAAATCCTTTTGGGCAGGGTTGTCCTCCCTGGCTTGGCCATGGATTTTCCCAGTTTTCCTGGAATTCCCAAGATGCTGAAAAGATGGGAGAGCAGGAATTTCTCCTGCTGTGCCCACACTCGTGTTGGGAAACGGATTTGGGAGATGGATTTGGGAGATGGATTTGGGAAAGGGATTTGGGAAAGGGATTTGGGAAATGGATTTGGAAGATGGAGTTGGGAAATGGATTTGGTTCCATCAGCAGCCCTCGAGGTCTGTGGGGACAGGGATCAGCTTTTCCTGCTGCATTTTCCAGGTTTTCCTGTTTCCTGTTGCAGAATCCCCGGAAACTGAGGGGTTTTTCCATGGGAATGAGAGGGATGAGCAGCTGGGATGTTCCTTGGCTCTCCAAATTTTTTTCCTTCCTGCTCCAGCTCCAGCTCCAGCGGTGTTTGAGCTCACCCCGGCTCATCCCAGATCTCCCTCCATGGAATAATTCCCTTTTCCCTCCTCTCCCAGCGCTCAGCGGGATTATTTTATTCCAGATAAGCTGGAAACGGAATTTGCCGGGAATCAGGGAGGGTTTTTCCAGCCGGTGGGCACAGTGGGGGATGCGCAGGATCCACATCCCGCTGGAAAATCCCTCTCCCGGGAGCGCCGGCAGAGGCTCAGCCCCCAAAATTCCATAAAAACAGCGCTGCCGCATCCCCTCCCCAGCTCCCCGAGCCTTTCCCGGCGCTTCCAGAGGGATTTGCCTCCATCCCACGGATCCGCTCCGCGCTCGGGGAGGGGGCGAGGCAGCCCCGGAGCCGTGCCTGGCAGTTGCCATGGCAACCGTAGGTTTTCCTTAGGATTCCTAATGACTCCTTGGCATCCGCGCCGATCCACGGCTTTTTTTTTTTGGGATGCTGGGGGTTGTTCCCCTTTCCTTGGCAGGGCTGGATCCGCTTGAAAAGCCTGGATTTGATATTTTCCCGGTTTTTTGTTTTTTGGTTTTTTTTTTTTTTTCTGCTGCTGGAGCTTCCCTCGTTTCCGCCCTGACCTGCAGCCAGCGATTCCAGACTTGGAATTTGTCAGGAATTGGGAGCTGGGCCACCTCAGGCTGTCCCCTGGCAGCAGGACCTCGTGTCCTTGTGGAATTCCAGAGTCCTTGTGGAATTCCAGAGGGATCCCCAGGGTGGGATCAGCTCCCCCAGGAGAATCCCGGATCCTGCAGACATGCCTGGGATGTGATTCCAAGGGGTTTGGTCATTCCAGGCCCTTCTGGCATCCAAGAGGGCCGGAATGCTCCAGGAGAAAAGCAGGGAGAGCAATTCCTTGGGATTGGGAATGGCTCTGATCCCAGGCACTCCCACAGGCACCACCCTGAGCTGGAATTCCGTGGGAGCAGCCCTGGGGGTCTCCCTGCTCTTTGTGACCCCATTCCCGACTCTGCAATTCCCTGGAATCGCTGCCCCATACCTGCCTCCCTTTCCTCCGGGAGGAGCAGATTCATCCATGGATGGAGAGACAAAAAACTGGAAGCGGGAAGGGCCCGGCAGAGTGAAATTCCCGGTTCTCCAGTGAGATTCCCGGTTCTCCAGTGAGATTCCCTCTTCTCCAGTGAGATTCCCTCTTCTCCAGCAGAATTCCCAGTTCTCAAATGAGATTCCGGGTTCTCCAGCAGAATTCCCAGTTCTCCAGGGAGATTCCTGGTTCTCCAGCAGAATTCCTGGTTCTCCAGTAGAATTTCTGGTTCTCCAGCAGAATTCCCAGTTCTCCAGCCAGATTCCTGGTTCTCCAGCAAGATTCCCACTTTTCCAGCCCTCTCCAGCCTCTTCCCTGTGCAGCATTCCCGCCTGCAGCAACAGCACTGAGCCACAGGAATATTTTTCGCAACGACAGGAATATTTTTCCCAATCACAGGAATATTTTTCCCAGCCACAGGAATATTTTTCCTAACCACATGAATATTTTTCCCAGCCACAGGAACCTCTGGAGAAACCACAGGAGCGCCCCCTCCACAGGTTTGGTTTTAATCACACCCAGGGAATCATTCCCATTTTTTTTTTTCACTTTCAATAACCTGGATTTCCACTCCCAGCCCTCCCTCCCTGCCTGGGGGAAGCTGAAGGAGCCTGGATTTATCCCTCCAGAGGGAATCCCACATCCAACACCAGGCTGCAGGAATATTTATTCCCAAAAAAAAACCCCGAGGGGCTGCACTCCCGGCCATTCCCAGCCTCTGGATCTGGGGGCTGGGAGGTTTCCACCCAGTCCAGGATCCTGGAATGCCAGGAGCCGCCTTCTCCAGCTGGAAAATTCCTTGGGATGCACTCCCCAGCCACTGTGTCCTTTGGATCCAACAATTCATGGAAAACCCACGGGGATTTGGGAGCTTTGACATTCCCAGGAGCTCAAATCCTTTGACATTCCCGGACATTCCTGTTCCCCATCCCGCTGCCCTTGGAGGGGGAAGGGAAAGGGGGGAGGTTTGGGGGGAGCTGCTCTGCAAATGAGGCGGCGTTAATGAGGAATTAATTATCGATCATTCCCCATCCGCTGGGAAGGTCACTGGGAATGACGCAGCAGCGTCCCTGCTGTGCCCTGCTTGGAGCAGCGCTGGTTTTGTGGAATTTTGTGGGGCTGAGCCCTTCCCCGGGCTCCCAGAGAGGGATTTTCCAGCGGGATGTGGATCCTGAGCATTCCCACTGCACCCACAGGATGGAAAAACCTGGCCTGATCCTGGCAAAATCCCACAGCTGCTTTAGGGAATGGGATGGGATCCATGGGATGGGATGGGATGGGATGGGATGGGATGGGAAGGAAAGGATCAGGAAAGGATTTCCCCTTCAGCTGGGGATTGGGGGGTGGAATGGGATGGGATGGGATGAGATGGGATCCATGGGATAGGGTGGGATCCATGGGATGAGATGGGATCCATGGGATGGGATGGGATGGGATGGGATGGGATGGGTCCATGGGACCCATGAGATGCGATGGGATCCCTGGCCTGGTGTTTCCCACCAGGTGACATCCATTGTCTGATCCGTTTCAAATTCATTCCCGATCCATTCCCGTTCCTGATCCATTCCCGATCCATGCTCAATCCATTTCCAATCCATTCCTGATCCATTCCAAATTCATTCCTGATCCATTCCCAATCCATTCCCAATCCATTCCCAATCCATTCCCAATCCATTCCCAATCCATTCCCAATCCATTCCTGATCCATTCCCGATCCAGGCCCCACTTGGGAGCAAGCACAATTAACTCCCCCAATCTGCGGAGCCATCAGAACAATTAACTCTCACAAATTGCAATTGTCATCTCGCTCCCGTTTTAATTTACCCTAATGAAGGCTGAGTGATTCCGTGGTGCTCCTGCTCCCAAGGCCCCTTTGGCATCCCCGGCCCTTTTCCCGGGAATTTCACCGTGAATTCCCGGTGGGTTCCAGATCCCAGAGGTGACAGAAGTTTGATTTAAGGGTTGTGTCCCTGCATGTCACAGCCTGCCAGCCCGGCTGCCCTTTGTCACCAAACCTCCCTGGGAGATCCTGGGAATCCTGGATCTCTCTGGGATGCCCAGGGAATCCTGAACTTTTCCTGGAATGGTCAGGGAATCCTGGATCTCTCTGGGATGTCCAGGGAATCCTGGATCTCTCTGGGATGCTCGGGGAGTCCTGAACTTTTTCTGGGATTCTCAGGGCATCCCAAACATCTCTGGGATGCTCAGGGGATCCTGGATCTCTCTGGGATGCTCAGGGAGATCCTGGATCTCTCTGCGGGAATGCCGGGGGCTCCAGTTCCCGGTGCAGGGACTGGAGCAGCACTGACCACAGAATTTCCCAAAATCTGGAAGCAAATTCCATTTGGAAGCTTTCCCTGGAACCCTCAGTGACGGCTTCGGGAGGCTGAAGGGCTCTAAATTATCCCTCAGGAAGGAGATCCTGGGGATGGCTCAGGAAAAACGAGGCAGGAACAGCCAGGAAGGGCGTGGGGCAGGAGAGGAATATTTGGGATATTCTGGGAATGCACCTGCGACCTCTCCTGCCCGGATGGGAAGGGGCTGGATTGGGGAATTCTACAGAACCAGCGTTGTGTGGGAGGAAAAACGAGCCAAGGCTCTGCAAATCACAAAAAAACCAGAGGTGGCAGGGAGATAAATACCCCAAAATCAGCTTTTTCCTCCTTCCCCACCCCCTTTCTGCCTGGAACGTTCTTATTTGCTGTTGGAAATGTGGGATTTGGGAACGGGGATCTGCAGGCACAGCCGGAGTTCAGCTCCTGCTGCAGCCCGGAGCCGCTGCCAGGCGCTGGAGCTGCTCCCAAAAATGCAGAGAAGCTGCAGCCCAGCACGGCTGGGAAGGGGAGGGGGGGTGAAAAACCTGGATTTTCCACAGGGAAAGACAATCCAGCTGAAATTCCATCTCCCCGGTCCCGGATTTCTCCAGGAGCAGAGCTCAGCCAGCTTTTTCCCCCACATGGAATTTGGGCGATTCCAAATGCTCCAGGTTATCCCCCATGGCCTGAGGCTCAGGGATAAAATGAGATGGCGCCAGGGCTTCTGGGCTGAAAATCATGGATTTGAGGCTTCTTGTCTGAAAATCATGGATTTGAGGCTTTCTGGGCTGAAAAATCAGGAAAATCTTCCTCGTTGAAAATCATGGAATTGAGGCTTCTGGGCTAAAAATCATGGATTTGAGGCTTCCTGGTTGAAAATCATAGATTTGAGGCTTCCTGGCTGAAAATTATGGATTTGAAGCTTCTGGGTTGAAAATCAGGAAGATCTTTCTGGTTGGAAATCATGGATTCGAGGCTTCCTCGTTGAAAATCATGGATTTGAAGCTTCTTGTCTGAAAATCCCTGGGGATTTATCCCAACAAGAATGAACTTTCAGAAAGGCCAAACTCCAAAAGCAGAATTTTGGAGAAGGGACCCAGCCCAGGGACCTGAGCATCTCCGAAGCTCTCTTGGGATGGGATGTGTGATCCTTAGGGAATGACTGTGGCATCCAAACCCCTCTGGAATGTGCAGTTTGAGGCCGGGAGGGCCCAATTCTGCCCCTTTTTCCAGTCTGGAGGCTGAGCCTGGATCGGGGATGCCACAGGAACCTGTGGGAGCGTTTGGAGGTGGAAAAACCACAACCAAAACAATTCCAGAGGAAAAACAATTCCGAGACAACAATTCCAGAGCCGAGACAACAATCCCAGAGCCTGGGAGCGCCCAGATGAGCACACCAGGCTGATTTTCCAGCCCTCCTCATTAAAATCCAGCCGGAGAGAGGCAGAGAAGCAGCGAGATAAGAGATAAGAAGCGGCTGCTGCCCCCGGGATCCCGAGTCGCAGCCGAGCTCTTCGCTGCTCCCGGCTGCGTTTTTATCTCCCGGCTGCCTCCCAGACAAACAGGAATAACAGGAATCGCGTTGTCGCCCTCCCTGCCCGCGGAGATGCAGGAGGATGGGGGGAAAAAAATAAAAATCCCATCCCTGTGCACGAAACAAGGATTGAGTGAGAGGAGAAATGGCTGGAAAAGGGAGTTTGGAGAGGATTCTGCCCATTCTGGTGGCTCCAAACCCTGCCCAGCCTGGCTGTGGACACTTCCAGGGTGGGGAAAGCTGTGCCAGGGCCTCGCTGCCTTCACAGGGAAGGATTTCTTCCCAAAATCCCATCTAAACCCACCCTCCTTCTGCTGGGAAAAGCTCCAAGGAAACGCTTCCAAAGCCACTTTTCCTGAGTAAAAATCCCGGTTCAGACCTTGACATGGACTTTGCCAGGTGTTCCCCAACCCGTGGAAATGTTTTTTTAAGGAATAACATCCCGAAATGGCAGCTGGAGGCTGCTGTGAGTGACACAGCGTGGCACACGATGGGGACATCGCTGTCCCATGCCGTGTCACCCTTGGTGTTGGGTTTAGGGGGGTGAAGCTGCTGGAAAGGGGGGTGGGAATGGCCTGGTATCCCAGGAAAACCTTCCCATCCCAGGAATAGCCTCATAATTCCAGGAAAACCCTCGTAATTCCAGGGAAACTCTCATATTCCAGGAACAGCCTCGTATCCCAAGAAAATCCTCCCATCCCAGGAAAACTTTCATATTCCAGGAACACCTTCCCATCCCGGGAAAAACTTCATATCCCAGGAAAACTCCCATCCCAGGAACAGCCTCGTATCCCAGGAAAAACCCTCGCATCCCAGGAAAACTCTCACATCGCAGAAAAACCCTCCCATCCCGGCAACATCCACCTCGGGAACATCCACCCCGCAGCTGCTGAGCGCCAAAACCCGCCTCGGGATTTCTGAAAACGCCCCAAACCCACGAGGTTTTCCCTGTGGCAGCTCCTCAATCCCACCGCCCATCTCCAGCCCGGAGTTCCAGGAGCTCGGGGTTTCCATGGAGCCGCGGCGGCCGCGGGGCTCAGCCCGGGCATACAGATGAGGGGCGAGGGGGGGCGGTTGCCACGGAGCCGGCGACATTCGGGGCCCTTTGTCCCTCTATTTATTTCTCCTTTGTCCCTCTATTTATTTTTTCTTTGTCCCTCTATTTATTTCTTCTTTGTTCCTTTATTTATTTCTTCTGTTAAAAAATAGGTTAGAAAACCAACAGTACAGGCTTAACAATTAGCAACTACTTTACAACAGTTTCTGACCTATTTTTAGCACTTCTTTGTCCCTCTGTTTATTTCTTCTTTGTCCTTTTATTTATTTCTCCTTTTCCTTTGTATTTCTCCTTTGCCCTTTTTTATTTCTCATTTTTGTCCTTTCATTTCTCTTTTGTCCCTTTATTTTCTCCTTTTTCCTCGTATTTGTCCTTTTCCACTGTTATTTCTCATTTTTCCTTGTATTTCTCCTTTATCCCAGTATTTCCCTGTATATATTTCTCCTTCGTCCTTTTTTATTTCTTTTTTGTTCCTTTTTATTTCTCCTTCTTCCCTTCTTTTCTCCACTCATTTTCCATGCTGAGGTTCCAACCGGGAGATTCTCTCGGGAAGGAGGCGCCATTCCCATGCCAGGGTTTGCTCGGAGCTGGGAGATGCTGGGGATTCCCAGTTCCTTGTTTCAGCTGGATTTTGGGATTAAATCCACCCTTGGGAGGAGCTGGGATGGAATTCCCAAGGAATCCGTGGTTGCTTCATCCCTGGGAGTGCTCCAGGCCAAGCTGGAGCACACCCTGAGACCATGGAGAAGCTGAAGAAGATGGAGAACCTGGAGAAGCTGGAGTAGCTTTCCTGGAAAAGCCAGGAAAGATGGAGAGGCTGGGGAAGCTAGGGAAGATGGAAAAACTGGAGAAGCGAGAGAAGTTGGAGAAAATGGGGAAAATGGAGAAACCAGAGAAGAATCCAGAAATGATGGAGAAGCTGGGGAATCTGGGGAATCCAGAGGAGATGGAGAAGCTGGGGAATCCAGGGAATCCAGAGGAGATGGAGAAGATGGAGAGCAGCCCCGAGCTCAGCTCGCTCCAAGATCTCCCCCAGCAAAGCCCTGGAGCTGCCATCCCTCGGGAATGTCACACTCAGGACCAGCAGTGATAGCAGACAGGGCCACTCTGCCCCCACCAGGCTGGAGGTGCCACCAGCCCTGCAGGAATTCCAGGAGCTGCTTCCCAGGCACAGGGGGATCAGCCCCATCCTTTCCTGGGATTTCCACCCCTCAGCAGGGATTACTCACTGCTAAAGCTCTTCCTTTTCTCCCAGTTTGCTCCTTTCCATGAATTTTAGTCGCAAGCTTTCCCAAATCCACCGTTTTCCCACAAGTTCCCATCCCGTGACTCACACAAGCCCCTGGATTATCCCACATCCAAGATTTCTCCCAGCCATCCATGCAACCCTGCTCTGTGCTGGAAAAAAGGGATAAAATCCAATTATGGACAAAACCAGCAGAGCTGGGGGGGTTTTCCCTGGCAAACCAGGGTTGGAACCAGGTGCCTTCTCCAGCCTTTCCTTCACGCCTCAAAGAAAACAAATGAACCCCTCCAAATTCCTCCATAATGTTTATTTTAAGTAGAAAAGGTTCCCGAGATATTTGAACAGCTGGAGACTTTTACAGACCCGAAAACGCCGGAGCACTTAAAAGGAAAGGTGTGGATCCATCAGAGGGAAGCGGGAATCGATGGATCCATCCTTTCCTTTCATGCTGGTTCTGCAGGAGCTGCTTTAAAAGCAGCGGGGAAGGAGGGAAAAGAGCGGGGATCGATCCGGGAGGAGTTGATGTGGAATAAACTCAGCTCAGGAGCCCTTTCCAGGGAGAGCACGGCGGGGATAAAACTGAAACTTTGTTTTTCCCACTCTTTTAATGTGTTTTTTTTTGTTGTTGTTTTTTTCCCTGCTGGGTGAGAGGCTTTTAAGGGAAGAAAAGGTTGGATTGGGGTCAGCGTGGGGCAGGAGAGCTGGAAGGAAAGAATGGAATCAAAGGCTGGATTGGGAGAGGGGCAGGAGATGCTGGGGGGGTCAAACCTATCCCAGATATGCCAGAGCATTCCCAATGTTTGGGGGATGTTTTTCCCTAAGGAATATCCCATTGGAGGGCTGCAAATGGGGCTGGAGCTCGTGGATAGGGGGATCTGGAGCTGGGGAGGATGAGGAACAGGGAGAAGAGCCTGCAGGAAGATGATTCCCATGGATAATTATTCCCATGGATAATTATTCCCAACTCTCACAGCTCTGGCTCTGCTCAGCCACAGATCCAGGGGCTGCTGGGGGTCCTGGGCAGATTCCACGGGATAATTCCAGCCAGATTTTCTGGGATGAGAGGGCACAGAAAATGCCATGGATATAAAATGGAATTGATGGATTTGATTCGGGGATCCTGGGCAGATTCCATGGGATAATTCCACCCAGATCCTATGGGATGGGAGGACACAGTGAATGCCATGGATATAAAAGAGAACTCATGGATTTGCTGGGCAGTTTGAAGGGCACTTGGAGTGCCAGGCGGGGTCCTGGTGCTGCCATCCTCAGGTTTTTACCTCCCCAACCTGTCCCTTGTCCCAGCCCCTTGTTCCCCACGAGCCCAAACCCTCCTCTAACCCAACTTCGCTGTTTTTCCAGGAATGACCTGGAGGAGGAGCCCGGAAGATGCAGCCAAGCAAGGGAATGACTCCTTTAGGGAGGAAGAAGAGGCCCAGCTCTGACTGAGGTGCCCCCAGCACTCTGAGCTCCCATTTCGGGGGCACCAGGCAGGGGCCGACCCTTCCCGGTGCTCGCATGGAGCATCTCCCCCCACGGGCGCCGTCCCCACCTCGCCGTCACCGCTGTCACCGCAGCTCCGGATGCTCCCTGTGACCTTCAGCAGCCCAAAATGAGAGGCCTCCAGCCCAGCTGCCTCCTGCTGTGCGTGGTGGCCGCCAGCGCCATGCCCACGGTGCCCTGGCGGGTGGCGTGTCCCCCGCGCTGCGTGTGCCAGATCCGGCCCTGGTACACGCCCCGCTCCGCCTACCGCGAGGCGGCCACGGTGGACTGCAACGACCTCTTCATCACCTCGGTGCCCCCAGAGCTGCCCGAGGGCACCCAGACCCTGCTGCTGCAGAGCAACAACATCGCCAGGCTGGAGCAGGGCGAGCTGGGCTACCTGCGGAACCTGTCGGAGCTGGATCTGTCGCAGAACAGCTTCTCCGATGTCTGGGATTTCGGGCTCAGGAACATGCCCCAGCTGCTCAGCCTGCACCTGGAGGAGAACCAGCTCTCTG
This sequence comes from Nesospiza acunhae, assembly GCA_013398715.1. Classification (NCBI taxonomy): domain Eukaryota; kingdom Metazoa; phylum Chordata; class Aves; order Passeriformes; family Thraupidae; genus Nesospiza; species Nesospiza acunhae. The sequence continues at coordinate 102,718 of VZSU01000956.1, forward strand.
ATCTGCCTGACAGCAGCTTCCCGGGCTTGGGGAATCTTCAGGAGCTCTACCTGAACCACAACCGGCTCCGCAGCATCGCCCCCCGCGCCTTCGCCGGCCTGGGCAGCCTCCTGCGGCTCCACCTCAACTCCAACCAGCTGAGGACGCTGGACAGCCGCTGGTTCCAGATGCTGCCCAGCCTGGAGATCCTCATGGTCGGGGGGAACAAGGTGGACGCCATCCTGGACATGAATTTCCGGCCCCTGGGCAACCTGAGGAGTTTGGTGCTGGCCGGGATGCAGCTGCGGGAGATCTCGGATTACGCCCTGGAAGGGCTGAGGAGCCTGGAGAGCCTGTCCTTCTACGACAACAAGCTGGCAGACGTCCCCAAGAGGGCTCTGCAGCAGGTGCCCGGCCTGAAATTCCTGGATCTGAACAAGAACCCGCTGCAGAGGGTCAAGCAGAGCGACTTCACCAACATGCTGCACCTCAAGGAGCTGGGCCTCAACAACATGGACGAGCTGGTGTCCATCGACCAGTTCGCCCTCATCAACCTCCCCGAGCTGACCAAGCTGGACGTCACCAACAACCCCAAGCTGTCCTTCATCCACCCCAAGGCCTTCCAGCACCTTCCGCAGCTGGAGACGCTGATGCTCAACAACAACGCCCTAAGTGCCTTGCACCGGCAGACGGTGGAGTCGCTGCCCAACCTGCAGGAGATCAGCATCCACGGCAACCCGCTGCGCTGCGACTGCGTCATCCGCTGGGTCAACAGCACCCGGCCCCGCGTGCGCTTCATCGAGCCCCAGTCCACGCTCTGCGCCGAGCCCCCCGACCTCCAGCGCCGCCACATCCGCGACGTCCCTTTCCGGGAGATGACGGAGCAATGCCTGCCGCTCATCTCCGCCCGCAGCATCCCGGCGCGCCTCGAGGCCGAGGTGGGAGACAACGTGGCCCTGCACTGCCGGGCGCTGGCGGAGCCGGAGCCGGAGATTTACTGGGTGACGCCGGCCGGGGTGAAGCTGCTGCCGTTCGGGGATGACGGGAAGTTCAAGGTGCACTCGGAGGGGACGCTGGAGATCCGCGGGATCGCGGCACGCGAGGCCGGGCTCTACACGTGCGTGGCTCACAACCTGCTGGGCGCCGACACCCGCGGCGTCCGCGTGCTGGTCAATCGCTCCTTCCCGCTGGGCCAGGCCGAGCTGGAGCTGCTGGTGGTGGATGTCCAGCCCCATCATGTCCTGCTGGCCTGGAGGCCGTGCCTCAACGCCGTCTCCTCCAACCTCACCTGGGCCAGCTCGGCGCTGGGCTCGGCGCTGGGCTCGGCGCGGATCCCGGCGGGCACCCACAGCTTCAACGTCACCCGGCTGCGCCCCGACACCGAGTACCGGGTGTGTCTGCACGTCACCTTGGTGGCATCGCCGGTCAGGGTGGCCTGCGTGAGCACCAGGACTAAAGAGGCCAGCCAGGGGATGCCGTGGGGACAGGGGACGCTGGTGACGGCGCTGCTGCTGTGCCTGCTGCTCCTGGGGGTGGCAGTGAGCAGCGGATCCCGGCGGGAATCGCTCCGTGGGGCCGGGGCTGTGCGCGTGGTTTATCCCGTGCAGCCCCGGGGACACCTCCTGGCCGTGGAGGTGCAGGCAGCACCCCTGGAGTGCTGAGGGAGGATGGATTTCGGGGGGTTCGGTGGGCTTTTGGGGGGGTGGGGAGGGGGGAAAGGGTTTTTTACCAAAAAAAAAAAGACAGACGGTGGAAAAAATGGGATTTCATGGAGATGACCTTGAGCAGCCTCAGGATCCGTGGGAGAGGAGCCTCTGGTGGTCCTGGATTTGTGTGGAGGGGCTGGATTTGGCCGTGGATCCCAAAAAAATCCCACTGGGAAGATGGGAGGGGACAGACAATGCCCTGGGGACAATGCCGCAAGTGGGTGAAGAGCCATAAAAGGAACCCCAAACCTGCGTCCCCCTGGCACCAGGGACACCCCAGAGGTGTCACCTCCCTCGCTGGACAGTCCCTGCTTTGGAAATACAAAAAAAACTCTAAAAACCCCTAAAAAAAAGAGGTTTCTTCCTTTGGGATCTGTGTGGGGTCTGGAGTTTCTTTTCTGGGGTTTTTTGGAGTCTTGGAATCATCAAACAAAGCAACCCCAGTATCACCTCCCTCGCTGGACAGTCCCTGCTTTGGAAATACAAGAAAAACCTAAAAAAACCCTAAAACAAAAAGGTTTTTTTTTTTCCTTTGTGATCTGTGTGGGGTTTGGGGTTATTTCTTGGAATGTTGGGATCATCTAACCAAGTGTCACCTCCTGCCCTGTCACTGCTGTCACCTGGGGGGGCAGCAGGAAGGGAGGATTTGGGATAGAAGAACAGAAATGGTGATGGTGACGCTTCCGTGTGGGGCTGGATGGATCCTGGATCCCACAACATCCCAAAACTTTTGTGGATAAAGGGTAAACCAGGAAAAAAAAAAAAAACAAAGAAAGAAAAATAGGAAGAGAGGAGGAAGAAGGAAAAAAAAAAAAAAACTGGGAATGTTGAGATGCACCTGGAGGGGTCCAAGGGGCATCGCTGGGATTTGGGATAGGGGGAAAACTTGGATTTGTGGGTTTGGGAAATCAGGAAAACCATGGATTTGTAGGTTTGGGAAATCAGAAAAATGCCCAGCCATGGGAAGGCGTCCCTGAGCACCTTCTCCAGCCGGGAATGTGGATCCTGGAAGGAGGGGGAGCAGCAGGAGCTGGGCGTGGGTGCCCTCTAGTGAGCTCTGCTTTCTCCGGGAGCGCTGATCCCAAAAAACAGCTGGAAAAAGGAGAAAAACTCCACTGGGAATTGTCACAGGGATGGGGTGGTGTGGGTGATCCCATGAAAATGTCAGAGGAAATGGGATTGGGAACGGGCTGGAGAACAAAGGTTCACATCCAGAGGCTTTACTGCTGCCAGTCCTGAGGGATTTCGCAGACACTGGAAGAGGAAAAGTCTGCCTGGAAAGGGGAAAAAAATCTGAAAAGAGGGAAAAATTTGCCTGGAAAGAGGAAAAAAAGTGTATTTGAAAAGGGGAAACACCTGCCTGAAAAGGGGGGAAAATTTTGCTTGGAAATGGGAAAAGAATTGCTTGGAAAGGGGGGAAAAATCTGCCTCGAAAGGGTGCAAATGGGGCTTTAAAGGAATTATTTTATCCCTCAAAACAATGTGTTTAATTTTTAAGCCACTTTTCAAATCACTCAAAAATGAGGATTGTTTTAGCCTAAAGGATAGATGAGGACAGGTGGAACACCCCAAAATATCCCAAAGCTGCTGGAATTGAATCCTGCTGGACAGAGGTGGCACAGAATAGACTTAAATATACAAAAAAGAGAAGAAATACAAATTAAGGAGGCCAAAAAGAAAGAAAAATATAACATTATTATTATTATTATTCCATCTCATTTGTGACCTGAGAGGTGTGGATTAAAAACTTAGATTTATTTCCCATCTGTGAGCAAGGAATTCTTCACCCTGCTGACCTTAAACAATAAAAAAATTAGGAATAAAGTTCTTCTTCTTCTCTCCAAAACAAATCCCCTGTCCTCCCACCATAAATATTTATTTCTGTTTTTAACTATCAGTTCCAAAGGAATTGCACAAGTTGGGATTTATGGGAAAAAAACCATTCCAAAGGTTTCACTTTTTCCCAAATCTGCTGTTCTTGGTCAGGAGAAAGAATCCCGAGGGATAAAATTGGGCTGAAGATGGGAAATTTGGAAAGTTTCCAAGCTGGGGTTTTGATCTCGAGGTGAATTCCATGGAAAAGTGGATCCTACAGAGGATTCTTGGTGGGATTAAATCTTGGTACTCTTTGGTTTCACTGGCTGAGCTCTGGAATTGGGGTTTGAGTGCAAAAATCTTCATTTTGGGGTTATTTTAGGTGCACAAGGTCCTGCTATCCCATAAAGATCCCGATGACCATCTTGATCCTGCAGACCGAGCTCTGGAACTGGGGTTTTTGTGCAAAAAACCCTATTTTTGGGGTTATTTTAGTAGTAGAAGGTCCTGCTAGGCCATGAAGATCCCGATGGCCATCCTGATCTCCTTTCTGCACACACTGAAATTAGGATTTGAGTGCAAAAATCCAGATTTTGGGGTTATTTTATGAAGATCCTGATGACCATCGTGATCTCCTTCCTGCACACACCGTAATGGGGGTCTGAGTGCAAAAATCCAGATTTCGGGGTTATTTTATGAAGATCCTGATGACCATCTTGATCTCCTTTCTGCACACACCGTAATGGGGGTCTGAGTGCAAAAATCCAGATTTTGGGGTTATTTTATGAAGATCCTGATGACCATCGTGATCTCCTTCCTGCACATACTGTAATGGCGGTTTGAGTGCAAAAATTCCAGATTTTGGGGTTACTTTTGGGGCAGCAATCCTCCCTACCCCATGAAGATCCTGATGACCATCTTGATCTCCTTCCTGCACACGGGACACGGCGATCTCTTCTTCTTCAGCATCCTGGCACACCTGAAGCAGGCCACCAGATGAGCAGTCCTTCCGTGGACAATATTCCCATCCCGAGGCCTGTGCTGGCACAGGAAGCAGGGATTCAGCAGGGTTTTGATGCTCTCCAAAGATTCCATCTCCTCCTCTTTCTTCAGCTTGGCAAAATCCCGATTTTTCCCCTCCTGTGCCAAATCCAAGGACTCGATGGAGCCGCCGGGATCCACGTGGGGTTTGTTTTCTCCCAGGAAAAGGTGTTTGGGTTGACCAGCTGGGGCTGAAATCGTCCTCCTGCAGTCTGGGACGTCCATCCCTTCATCCTGCTCCTGGTTTTCCATGGAATTGATGTTGGAAAGGGACAGGGAATGGGGCAGTTTGGGGCAGTCCCTGTACCAGTCCTTGCGCAGGGCCCAGCAGCGGAAGCAGTACCTTTTTCCCGGAGAGTTGAATTTCCTGCACTTGGAGCATTGCCAGCAATCCTGAGGGATTTAAGGCAAAAATTCCAGCAAAAACATAAATTTAGTTTTGGGTATTCTTCATTTTAGCCGTGTGGGAAAAGCAGCAAGGAAGCCTCGTTAAAAAAATTTTATTTATGAGTGATTTATAAGCTGGAAAATCAACTTTTTGTGACTTGGGATTGATTCATCCCAGATCTGTCCCTCATGAATTCCTCTCCTTCTCTCCCAGCCCTCTGGAAGAATCCAAGTCGGGGCAGCTTATTTTTATTTAATTTTAAAAGAATTTTCAATATTTTGCTCAAAATTCAAGGGGAGAGCTCCAGGAATATGGCAGGAATTTGTTTTCCAGGCTCACCCATCACTTACCAGCTGTTGAATCTGCACAATTAATGGATTAATTAATTAATTACCTCACAGAAAAGGGCAGGAACTGCACAAGTGCAGAGCCAGGACTCAGCTGTCCAAAGCCAGGGACATCCCCGTTTATTCCAGGCTGGAAAATTCTGCTAAAACCATTAAAATTCTGCTACAAACCATTAAAATTCTGCTAAAAATCACTAGAATTCTGAGGTTTTGGGTGATTATAAAGTGCTAATTGAGATTTCCAAGTCCCTTCCAAGAACAATCCTCCAGATTTCCATCCAGAGGACAACACGGAATTAAAATCTTATTAAAACCTCATTAAACCATGTCTGGTTTAATCTACATAACTACACCCAGCCACTTCTCTTTTTGTAAACCCACAAGAAAATCAGCTTTTCCCACCCCAAAGCCAGCAGCAGATGTGGGGTGAGCCCTTCCAGCCCCAGGTGACCCCAAGGAATTCCCACCTCAGAAGCAGCCTCTGTGTCCGTGTCATCACTCAGGCACTGGGAATCCTCCAGCTCATCCAAGCACACATCCTCAGGCACCTGGAATTCCAGGAAAGCATTGTCAGAGGGGGGGGATGTTGGAATATTCCCTATTGATCGTTTGCCCGGTGCTGCACACCCCAATTAAAGGATTATAGCATCACTCTGCTCATTAAATCACTTCTAAAAGTGAATTAAAAACTGTTTTTGCAGTGGTTCTTTTGCAGAATGTTGGTAACTTTTGCTGGTTTACCATGATCAGATTCTCCTCTTTGAGTCTTAGCTGGACTCAATTTTTAAAAGCCTTTTCTAAACTTAATTCCATGATTTTTGATTTATAACTCTTGCAGATATTGGCTAGAAACCCACTTAAGTCACTGCGAGAAGTTTAATACATTTTCAATTGATTTTATGCCTTGAAAAATTGAATTTAAACCAAAACCCAAACAGGAAAACCATCAAACACATGAGGAATGGTGACAGACTTTTCTAAACAGGATTTAGCCTCTGGATGGGAACAGATCCAGCCTTTCCAAGGGCAGCATGGGGTGAATGAAAGCAGAGAAAACTGTGCCAGAGGTACCTTGGTGTCACCTTCTGTGACCTCCTCACAGTCCAGCACTTCCACCTTGAGCCCAGCAGCGCCCTGGTCCAGGGGACACTCGTTGAGGAACCACAGGTCATCAGTGGTGTCTGAAACTATGGCAGTGTCAATGTCCTGAGGGGAAAAAAAAAAAAAAATCAGGAAAAATCATTTAGGAGCAGCTCCACATCCAGCACTGTCCCATTTTTCTCTCCAACAACCTCCAAAGCCCCGGGCACCTCACTGCCCTCAGACACTCCTTCTGAAAAATTCTGCCTAACAGGCCCCCCTTTTCCCAATTTCCACCTCACAGGCCTCCATTTATTAGATTTTCCCCTCATAGATTCCCTTTTTTCCAATTCCCACCTCACAGGCCCCCCTTTTCCCAATTTCCACCTCACAGGCCTCCATTTATTAGATTTTCCCCTCATAGATTCCCTTTTTTCCAATTCCCACCTCACAGGCCCCCTTTTTCCCAATTTCCACCTCACAGGCCTCCATTTTTAAAATTTTCCCCTCATAGATTCCCTTTTTTCCAGTTCCCACCTCACAGGCTCCCCTTTTTCCAACCTTTCCCGAATTTCCACCTCACAGGTTCCCTCCTTCCCCCTCACCAACTCAGGTTTTCCCGATTTCCACCTCATAGGCTGTCATTTTCCCAATTTTCCCCTCACAGGCTTCTCCTTTCCCAATTTCTCCCTTACAGGCCCCCCTTTTCCCAATTTCCACCTCACAGGTGTCCATTTTTAAAATTTTCACCTCACAGATTCCCTTTTTTCCATTTTCCACCTTACTAGTTCTTTCTTTTTCCAATTTCCCCCTCACAGGCTTATCTTTTCCCAATTTCTGCCTCATAGACTTCCATTTTTAGAATTTTTACCTCATAGATTCCCTTTTTCCAATTCCCACCTAACAGGCTCCCCTTTTGCAACCCTTTCCCAATTTCCACCTCATAAGTTTCCTCTTTTCCCAATTTCCCAGTCACACGCTCCATTTTTAGAATTTTCACCTCCCAGATTGCATTTTTTTTTCCAATTTCTACCTCTCAGGCCCTCCTTGCCCCAATTCACACTTCACAGGCTTCCATTTTTTAAATTCTCCCCTCATAGATTCCCCTTTTTTCCAATTTCCACCTCACAAGTTCCCCCCATTTCCAATTTCCACCTCACAAGTCCCCCTTTTCCCAATCTTTTCCCAATTTCCACTTCACAAGCTTTCATTTTCAAAATTTTCACCTCACAGATTCCCTTTTCTCAATTTCCACCTCACAAGTTCCCCTTTTCCCAACCTTTTCCCAATTTCCACCTCACCATTTTCCCTTTTTCCAACTTCCACTTTTTCCAGCTCCCCCTTCCACCACCCTACAATGCTCACCCCAATAAAAAAAAGGCAACTCCTGAAATCCAGGCACCTCTGAGGGCCTTGAGAAAAGAGTTTGGTCAATTTAAAAACCCTAAAATTCACCAACCACCCAAAGGGAAAGGCCCAGAGTGAGAAAAAGGCTGAAAATCCTGGAGTGGGAAGGGGAAAGGGAGAAAAAAACAGAATATTTTATTTCCTTGGAAGCTAAAAGAGGAAAGGAAGAGGACATGAGGCCCCTCTTTACACACCTGGTTAGTCTGAATATCCGTGGATCCGTTACTCCTGGATTTGTAATTGCTTCTGAGATTCCCTAAAAACCACCACGGCAGCCCAGCCACATCCCATTCCTCAAACACCAGGTCCAGCTTGGGCTTTTTGCTTTTGGAGAGGTTTTCTATCAAATCACTGTCTGGAAGAGCCAAGCACAGTCCAAGTCATTGGGTAAGAGACACCAGCACAGAAAAAAAACGGGGTGAAATCTGATTTTTTTGACTTCTTGCATCAGGATGAGAGATCTGGGGTTTGGATGTCCCATCTGACAAAAATCCCTGCACAAGTCAGGAACATCCCAGTGCCCCTGCGCTGGCACAGGCTGAGTTTAATTTAAAATTTCACCACAGAAACACAAACACTTCACCAGCCAGCCCTGAGTGGGTTTCTGGAGCGATTTAAAATGCAGGAAGGACTGGTTGGAATTCTGTTTGCAGCTCCCGAATTCTCAAGAAGTGGGATCCATCCTCCCCATGCTCCAGCCTGGGATCCCAAACTGAGCATTCCAGGATCACCTTGGATCTCCCTCCCTCCAGTGCCTGGAGTTTCCAAGGCACAGCCAAGGCTCGTTTGTAAATCCAGGGAATTTTACAAGGGTTTCCAAGGCTGGTTTGTAAATCCAGGGAATTTCCAGCTCTCCCATTTGAGCTGGAAACAAGGAGCTGCTTTTCCAACTGAGGTTCATTGATAAGAGAGAATAAAAAGTGGAAAAATAGGAAACTTGCTCTCAAAACTTGTGAAATCTCCATGAGTGATCCAGCAAAAAAATCCCACGGGGGAAATGTCAAAATATGACAGATCCACCCAAAAATTCCTATTTTTGTTCAGTTCCCTGCTTGGTTTACAGGGAACGACTGCAGCCAGCCCAGGCTGGGTTCTGTGAGCTCAGGAACCTCCCTTGGGAAGGGGGATGGATCCAAAGATAATTCCAGCATTTAAAACACCCTCTAGAAAGGTCTGGAAGATTTTTTCTCATGGCATTACTCAGTGAGAAATGGGATTTTGGAACTTAACCTGTAACTGCATTCAGAGCATTTATTCATGACCAGATATTAAGAAAATACTTGCGGTGAACTTTGTAATTTCTCAGTCTTTAGCAGGAAGATTTTTAACGATTCTATTCCAAACCAGGTGTTTTTTGAGTCTCTCCTCCAGCATTTTGCTGCTCTGTGTCCCACACGGGTGGTTTGTAAGTGCTGTGATAATGCAGAAATTTGTCCCTCACCTTCAAAAGTGTCACATTTGAGCTCTGAGGTAGCAGAAGCTGAGGTTTTCCTGTCACTCTCCACCATCTCAGAGTCCCAATCTTTAGCACCAAGACTTTTAATTATTGTATTCCAAACCAGGGTTTTTTTGAGTCTCCCAACTCCCTCCTCCAGCACTTTGCTGCTGTGTGTGCCACACGTGTTTGCAAACATTGTGACAATGCAGAAATTTGTCCCTCACCTTCACAAGTGTCACATTTGGGCTCTGAGGTAGCAGGAGCTGAGGTTTTGCTGTCACCCTCCAGGATCCCAGAATCAGATCCTTCCTCCTGGCTGAGCTGCAGGAAGGAAAATCCAGGAATGAGCCCAGCAGAGCTTGCAGGGACAAGGGGATGCAGCACTTCCATCCCCAGGCACCAGCTGCAGGATGAGACCAAGCAGGTAGGAAGAGGAAATAATTCAGAATAAAAACTACAAACTATTTCTCTTTAAAATCTGGAATC
>VZSU01000956.1:112461-122738 GCA_013398715.1 Nesospiza acunhae
AGTTGGTGTTTTTCATGCAGTAAAAGTTGATTTTGTGACTCTCTGACACGTCCCAGCCTTCACCCCGCACCACACCTGGAAAAAACTTTGGACTTGCCAAGATTTTTCCTAGGTTTTCACCTCCGCCTGAAAAGCTGCTGGAAACAAATCCTAACTAGGCACAGTGAATTATTTATTTGGCAATTCCTAGTGGGAGAAAAGAGGGGGGAAAAGCAGGAAAACAGGGCTGGAGAAGCTGAGGGCTGGAAGTGCTGCACCCCAGAACAACGCGCTCAGAGACTGGCACTCTGTCACGAGGAGGAGAACAGAGAAGGGTGGCTCTGTCCCTGCTCTGTGGATTCCAGAACTTTTTAAATTTGGGGATTTTTTTTTTTTTTCTCCCTCTCAGGAAAAAGGTGAGGAGCAGCACAACAAAAACAACAACAAAAAGTTCTGGCAGTCCACCATGCAGAGGTACAGAGAAGGGGCGGCTCTGTACAAGAAAAGAACCCACTGGGCAGTGGGGTTTACCTGCAGCTGGTCTGGGCTGGGCTTAGCGACGCTCTGCTCCTTTGGGAGAGTCTGTGCAGCATCTGCAGATGGCAGGCAAAACACAAGGAAAAGCCTTCCCTGGAAATTCCCACTCTCACACCACACAGGGCCTGGGGCAAGCAACCAACCAGCCAGGCTTGGCACACCTGGGGAACTCCTGCAGGTGAAGTCTGGGCTGCACAGGGGGGAATTAGTGGATTTTGGGGAGAAGCAGCTGGGGGAAAATTCACAATATTCTTCCCAAATGTAAAAAGTATTCTTCTTGCTATGGCCAAATTCAGAATTCTTCTCAAAGGGAAAAGTAATTATTTTTGCTATAGCCAAAATTCAGAATATTCTTCCCAAAGGGAAAATTTATTTTTTGCTACAGCCATCCCAAATTCAAAATATTCTTCCCAAAGGGAAAAAAGCATTCTTCGTAATACAGCCAAATTCAGAATACTCTTCCCTAAGGGAAAAATAATTCTTTTTGCTATAGCCAAATTCAGAATATTCTTCCCAAAGGGAAAAGTTATTTTTTACTGCAGCCATTCCAAATTCAGAATACTCTTCTCAAAGGGAAATATTAATCCTTTTGCTATAACCAAATTCAGAATATTCTTCCCAAAGGAAAAAATTATTTTTTGCTATGGCCATCCCAAATTCAAAATATTCTTCCCAAAGGGAAAAGTTATTCTTATTCCTACAGCCATCCCAAATTCAAAGTATTCTTCCCAAAGGGAAAAGTTATTTTTTACTGCAGCCATTCCAAAATCAGAGTATTCATCCCAAAGGGAAAAACTATTATTTTTGCTACAGCCAAATTCAGAATATTCTTTCCAAAGGGAAAAGTTATTCTTATTCCTACAGCCAAATATTCAGAATATTCTTCCCAAAGGGAAAAGTTTTTCTTTTGGATTTGGAATTGCTCCTGAGGTTGCCTAAAAACCACCACGGCTTTGTGTGATTTTCCCTGGAGTTTCCAAGGCTCTTTTGTACATCCAGGGAATTTCCCCAATCCCATTTCAGCTGGAAACACCCACGTTTTGCAAGGAGCTGCTTTTCCACCTGAGGTTTTTCAAAACCAGAGAATAAAAAGTGGAAAACCAGGAAAATTGATTCTGAAATTTTCATGAGTGTCCCAGCAAGAAATCCCATGGGGGTAATGTGAAAATATGACAGATCCACCCCAAAAAAATCCCATTTTTGTTCAGTTCCCTGCTGGGCTTGCCAGGGAATCCCACCTGGAAAGTGAACAGGATTTTTTTAGGGGGGGGAATTTCTGAAGATTTCTTGCTCTTTTTGAAAGGTTTGGGCATGAGGATAAAGAGCAAAGAAGGGAAAATTCCATGCACAGGGCTGGACACAGCTGGATCCAGCTGCTCCCAAGAGTTAATTAAAAGGTTGAGCTAAATTAACAAGAATCCAATTAACAGGAATCTTTCTGAGCCTGGCTTTGAGCAGAGAGAACAAAAGATGCCAGGCTGGCTCCTGCCTGCTCCCCTTTCCATGGAACAGGAAAATTCCCTTTGGATGAGGCTGAATCCCACCAGGAATCACACCTGGATAGGGAAGATCTGAAAATGGCAGAAAATTCCAACTAAAAATGGCCTTTAAATGGAGCAAAATTTAGGAATTCCTGCTTTTTTTTCCTCCTTCCAGCTGCTGGGGTTTAATTCCTAATGGAAAACAGGAACCAGGGCTCTGCAGGGAGATGGGAACAGGGAGAAACCTTTCCAAAATCTGATTTTCAGGGAGTGGAAATACTCCAGATGCTGGAAGGTTTCCTTCTGGAGCTGGAAAATTCCATAAAAACCAGCCCAAAGTGAGGGATTACCAAATGCAGCCTGGGGGAGTCAGACTTGGGAAAAGTGGGCAGGGAAGGGGGAAAGTGGCCAAGGAAAGAGGGAAAATTGGAATTAGAGAAGGGGGAAAACAATTAGAAAGTAAAGGGGGAAAAGAATTAGAAAATAAAGGGGGAAAAGAATTAGAAAATAAAATGGGAAATTAGAAAAGAAAAAGGGGGAAAAGAATTAGAAAAGGGGGAAAAGAATTAGAAAAGAAAAAGGGGGAAAAGAATTAGAAAATAAAAGGGGGAAAAGAAATAGAAAAGGGGAAATTAGAAAATAAAAACGGGAAAAGAATTAGAAAAGGGGGAAAATTCTGAAATGAAAGGGGGGGGGGAAACCAGAAAAGAAAGGGAGGGGGAAAATCAGAAATGAAAGCAGGGGAAAAAAAAAACAGAAAAGAAAGGGAGTGGAAAATTATAAAAGGGGGAAAATAATAAAAGAAATAGGGAAAAATTGACAAGGAGGGAAATTAGGCAGGAAGGGGGAAATTAGACAAGAAAGGGGGAGAAATTAAACAAGAAAAGGGGAAAATTAGAAAAGGGAGAAAAATTAGACAAGGGAGAGGAGGAAAATTAAACCAAATCCAGTCATTTCTGTGCTGGGCTGGAGGAAAGACAACAGCTGGAAAAGAAGGGAAAAGGGTGGGGAAGGAAGGAAGGAAAAAGGGTGGGAAAGGAAGGAAAACGGGGGGGAAAAGGAAGGAAAATGAGAGGGAAAGGAAGGAAAATGAGAGGGAGAGGAAGGAAAATGAGAGGGAGAGGAAGGAAAATGAGAGGGAGAGGAAGGAAAATGAGAGGGAGAGGAAGGAAAATGAGAGGGAGAGGAAGGCAAAGAGCCTGAGGCCCCCTCCCTGTGCACTCCCAGGCCTGGTCTGCCAAGCTTGGTTGGTTTGGGTCACACTCACACACAGCCAGGTCTAACTGAGCCCTAGGAACAGCTTTTCCTGAGCCAGGCTTAAAGTGAGGCCAGGGCTGGCCCAGGAGCAGCCGCAGCAACCTCAGCTCTCCACACACACAGCTTTGTCTGGGAGGAGGGAGCAGCACTCACACAATTTTCCTACAGCTAAAGAGTCCAAACAGAGCTCAAAAGATTCTTCTAGAAAATAAATCCAAATTAAAAAAAAAAAAAAAAACTTCTGTAAAAAATCCAAGGCAGAAACGGCCACGTTTTCGATTTTAATTTAATTTAATTTTTAATTTTTCCTCACGCGCCTGAGCCCTCCTAAAGGTTTTAATCCTGTTTTAAGAAATGGGAAATATGGCACAAAATTCCACAGCTGTGGATCAAATCCATTTAACCTGTTTTAAAAAATGGATGATGTGGCACAAAGCTCCACATCTGTGGATTAAATCCGTTTTACCTGTTTTAAAAAAATGGGAAATGTGGCACAAAATTCCACAGCTCTGCCAGTGGAGTTGGTTTTTTCCCAGTCCTACACCAAGAACTGGTTTCAAGGAAGTCACCCCAGCTCAGATTAATTTGAGAATAAATTTCCATTTTGATGGAGTTGAATTTAATTCTTCTCATGAGCTGGAGAAGCTGCAAGGTTCAAGGTTAAAGCCTCGCAGAATTTTTAGCACTCTTGGAGATGATCAAAATATAAAATGAGGTGAGAGCAAAAAATTGCAGCTCTGAAGGTGAAAAAATATCAAAAGATTGATTCCAGTCAAGGAGGGGATTTCAGGATTCAAATTTGGGTTTTTTTGTGGCACCACTCAAACAGCTCCTGGCACACAGAAAAGACACAAACTCCGAGAGATTCGCTTGGCAAAGTTTTTCAGAGAAGTTTTTATTCCTCCTGCAGCCCCAGGATTTGGAATTTTCCTGGATTTTTTTTTTTTTTTAAATTTATTTTTTTGTTTTGGTACTTACCAGGTCAGAGAAACATTTATGGAACAGGACCAACCTACCTGGGAGGGCAGCAGGGCTCAGGTTCCTCTTCAGCATCTCATACACGGGGCTGGGGAGGGCCAAAAATCCCCTTTAGTGGCCACAGGGAGCCCAGAAACCCCAAAACCGTTTGTACTTTCATGGATTTAATTTTAAAAATTCTCAGGGAGTCGATTTTCCTAAAATTCACCACCCGGCCCTTGAGGAAACGCAGAACCAAAACCCACAGAGCCACCCCTTCATCCCACCAGTGCCACCTGATAAAAATGGGAATTTTTTCAGCTTTTCCAGATTAAAAAAGAGATTTTTTTCCAGCTTTTCCACGTAAAAATGGGAATTTTTTCAGCTTTTCCAGATAAAAATGGGCTTTTTTTTCCCAGCTTTTCCAGGTAAAAATGGCAAATATTTTTTCAGATTTTCCAGATAAAAATGGGAATTTTCGCAGCTTTACCAGGTAAAAAATGGCAATCTTTTTTCAGATTTTTCTGGATAAAAATGGGAATGTTTTCAGCTTTTCCAGATAAAAATGGGCTTTTTTTTCCCCAGCTTTTCCAGGTAAAAATGGCAAATATTTTTTCAGATTTTCCAGATTAAAAATGGCAACTTCTTTTTCAGATTTTCTGGATAAAACTTTTTTAGCTTTTCCAGATAAAGAAGGGTATTTTTTCATATTTTCCAGCTAAAAATGAGCAGCTTTTCTAGCTAAAAATGGGAAATTTTTCAGCTTTTCCAGCTAAAAATGTGAATTTTCGCAGCTTTACCAGATAAAAAATGGCAATTTCTTTTCAGATTTTTCTGGATAAAAATGGGATTTTTTTTCACTTTTCCATGTAAAAATGGGAATTTTCTTCAGCTTTTCCAGATAAAAATGGGAATTTTTTTCACCTTTTCCAGATAAAAAATGGCAATTTTTTTTTACCTTTTCCAGATTAAAAATGGCAATTTTTTTTCACCTTTTCCAGATTAAAAAATGGCAATTTTTTTTCACCTTTTCCAGATTAAAAAATGGCAATTTTTTTTTACCTTTTCCAGATTAAAAAATGGCAATTTTTTTTTACCTTTTCCAGATTAAAAAATGGCAATTTTTTTTCACCTTTTCCAGATTAAAAAATGGCAATTTTTTTTTACCTTTTCCAGATTAAAAAATGGCAATTTTTTTTCACCTTTTCCAGATTAAAAAATGGCAATTTTTTTTTACCTTTTCCAGATTAAAAAATGGCAATTTTTTTTCACCTTTTCCAGATTAAAAAATGGCAATTTTTTTTCACCTTTTCCAGATTAAAAAATGGCAATTTTTTTTCACCTTTTCCAGATTAAAAAATGGCAATTTTTCTTCACCTTTTCCAGATTAAATGGCAATTTTTTTTTACCTTTTCCAGATTAAAAAATGGCAATTTTTTTTCACCTTTTCCAGATTAAAAAATGGCAATTTTTTTTCACCTTTTCCAGATTAAAAAATGGCAATTTTTTTTCACCTTTTCCAGATTAAAAAATGGCAATTTTTTTTCACCTTTTCCAGATTAAAAAATGGCAAATTTTTTCACCTTTTCCAGATTAAAATGGGATTTTTTTTTTTTCACTTTTCCAGCTAAAAATTGTGTTTTTTTTTTCAGCGTTTTCAGCTAAAAATTGGAATTTTTCACCTTTTGTGGATAAAAATGGGATTTTTTTTTTTCCCCTACCTGGGGTCCTTGACAGAGAAGCTCTGCAGTCCCAGCAGCTCTCCCAGCTGATCTCCCCCACAGTGCACCAGGTGCTGCTGCCTCTTGTCGTAGAGCTGCCGGGCCATGATGTACTGGCCCAGGAAATGCATCACCTGTGGGGCCAGGACATTGCTGGGAATTCATTCCCTGGCATTTGGGATGCTGGGAGGGGAATTAGAGGGGATTTTGGGGTGGTAGATATGAGGGGGTTGTGTTGGAGTAAAGGTTTGGGGTTGGTGATGGTTGGTGAGGAGGATGGAAATGTCCTGGTTCAAATGGGGTGATCCCAGTTCAAACTGCATTTATTCCAGTTCAAACTGCATTTATTCCAGTTCAAACTGCATTTATTCCAGTTCAAACTGCATTTATCCCAGTTCAAACTGCATTTATTCCAGTTCAAACTGCATTTATTCCAGTTCAAAATGGGGTTATTCCCAGTGACCCAAAAGTGTCCCCAAAAAGCAACCCTGAAGTGTCCTCAAAAAATGACCCCAAAAAGTGACCAAGTGTCCCCAAAGTGTTCCCAAAAACTGACCCTGAAGTGTTCTCAAAAAGTGACTTCCAATGTCCCTAAAGTGTCTCCAAAAATTGACCCTGAAGAGCCCCCAAAAATTGACCCCAAAGTGACCCTGAAGTGCCCCCAAAAAGTGACTCTGAAGTGCTCCTAAAGTACCCTCAAAATGACCTGAAGTGCCCCAAAAAGTGACTCCAAAATGCCCCTAAAAAGTGACCCCTAAGTGTCCTGAAAGTGACCCTTAAGTACCCCCAAAAATGCCCTCAAAGTGATCCTGAAGTGACGCCAAAAAGTGACCTTGAAGTGCCCCAAAAGTGCCCCTAAAGTACCCTCAAAATGACCCTGAAATGCCCCAAAAAGTGACTCCAAAGCGCCCCTAAAAAGTGACCCCAAAGTGACCCAAAAGTGTTCCCAAAAACTGACCCTGAAGTGTCCTCAAAAAGTGACCTCAAATGTCCCCAAAGTGTCTCCAAAAACTGACCCTGAAGTGTCCTCAAAGTGATCCTGAAGTGACGCCAAAAAGTGACCTTGAAGTGCCCCAAAAGTGCCCCTAAAGTACCCTCAAAATGACACTGAACTGCCCCAAAATGTGACACCAAAGCGCCCCTGAAAAGTGACCCCAAAGTGTCCTCAAAGTGACCCTTAAGTGCCCCCAAAAAGTGACCTTGTAGTGCCCCAAAAGTGACCCTAAAATCTGACCCCAAAGTGATCCCAAAGTGTCTCCAAAGTGCCCCAAAAGTGTTCCCAAAAACTGACCCTGAAGTGTCCTCAAAAAGTGATCTCAAATGTCCCCAAAGTGTCTCTAAAAACTGACCCTGAAGTGTCCTCAAAGTGATCCTGAAGTGACGCCAAAAAGTGACCTTGAAGTGCCCCAAAAGTGCCCCTAAAGTACCCTCAAAATGACACTGAACTGCCCCAAAATGTGACACCAAAGCGCCCCTGAAAAGTGACCCCAAAGTGTCCTCAAAGTGACCCTTAAGTGCCCCCAAAAAGTGACCTTGTAGTGCCCCAAAAGTGACCCTAAAATCTGACCCCAAAGTGATCCCAAAGTGTCTCCAAAGTGCCCCAAAAGTGTTCCCAAAAACTGACCCTGAAGTGTCCTCAAAAAGTGATCTCAAATGTCCCCAAAGTGTCTCTAAAAACTGACCCTGAAGTGTCCTCAAAAAGTGACCTCAAATGTCCCCAAAGTGTCTCCAAAAACTGACCCTGAAGTGTCCTCAAAAAGTGATCTCAAATGTCCCCAAAGTGTCTCCAAAAACTGACCCTGAAGTGTCCTCAAAGTGATCCTGAAGCGACGCCAAAAAGTGACCTTGAAGCGCCCCAAAAGTGTCCCTAAAGTACCCTCAAAATGACCCTGAAATGCCCCAAAAAGTGACTCCAAAGTGCCCCTAAAAAGTGACCCAAAAGTGTCTTCAAAGTGACCCTTAAGTGCCCCTAAAAAGTGACCTTGTAGTGCCCCAAAGTGACCCTGAACTGTCCCTAAAATCTGACCCCAAAGTGATCCCAAAGTGTCTCCAAAGTGCCCCTAAAAAGTGACCCCAAAGTGACCCAAAAGTGTTCCCAAAAACTGACCCTGAAGTGTCCTCAAAAAGTGATCTCAAATGTCCCCAAAGTGTCTCTAAAAACTGACCCTGAAGTGTCCTCAAAGTGATCCTGAAGTGACGCCAAAAAGTGACCTTGAAGTGCCCCAAAAGTGCCCCTAAAGTACCCTCAAAATGACCCTGAAATGCCCCAAAAAGTGACTCCAAAGTGCCCCTAAAAAGTGACCCAAAAGTGTCTTCAAAGTGACCCTTAAGTGCCCCTAAAAAGTGACCTTGTAGTGCCCCAAAGTGACCCTGAACTGTCCCTAAAATCTGACCCCAAAGTGATCCCCTAGTGTCTCCAAAGTGACCCAAAAGTGTTCCCAAAAACTGACCCTGAAGTGTCCTCAAAAAGTGACCTCAAATGTCCCCAGTGTCTCCAAAAACTGACCCTGAAGTGTCCTCAAAGTGATCCTGAAGTGCCCCCAAAAAGTGACCCTGAAGTGCCCCAAAAGTACCCTCAAAATGACACTGAACTGCCCCAAAAAGTGACACCGAAGCGCCCCTAAAAAGTGACCCCAAAGTGTCTTCAAAGTGACGCTTAAGTGCCCCCAAAAAGTGACCTTGAAGTGCCCCAGAAGTGACCCTGAACTGTCCCTAAAATCTGACCCCAAAGTGATCCCCTAGTGTCTCCAAAGTGACCCAAAAGTGTTCCCAAAAACTGACCCTGAAGTGTCCTCAAAAAGTGAAAAAGTGACTCCAAAGCGCCCCTAAAAAGTGACCCCAAAGTGACCCAAAAGTGTTCCCAAAAACTGACCCTGAAGTGTTCTCAAAAAGTGACCTCAAATGTCCCCAAAGTGTCTCCAAAAACTGACCCTGAAGTGTCCTCAAAGTGATCCTGAAGTGCCCCCAAAAAGTGACCCTGAAGTGTCCCTAAAATCTGACCCCAAAGCGATCCCCTAGTGTCTCCAAAGTGCCCCTAAAAAGTGTCCCCACAGGTAAAATGGGAATATTTCCCAGGGCACGAAGGAGTGAATCCCACCCCAAATCCCAAAGAAGCGCCAGGCCAGGGCCTGGAAGGTGCCCCCACCTCTTTGAGCGTGAAGGAGTCGCCCTGGGCCCCCGCAGCCTGCAGGATCCTCAGCAGGGGCAGCTTGGGAACCACCTGAAAACACAGCAGGGATCTCCTGCAGCTCTGGGATCAAACACGGAACCATCCCAAAAACACCCACAGCAAAAAATACCCACAGCAAAAACCAAAATAATCCCATTATTTACCACTATTTCCCCACTATTTACCAATATTTCCCCACCATTGACCAATATTTCCCCACCACTGACCAATATTTCCCCACCACTGACCAATACCAAATGGTAAACATTTGATAAATATATAAATATATATAAATGATAAATATTTTCCCACTGTTTATCAATACTATCAACATTTCCCTACCATTTATCAATATTTCCCCACTATTTATCAATATTTTCCCACTATTTACCAATACTATCAATATTTCCCCATTTATCAATATTTCCCCACTATTTACCAATACTAAATGGTAAATACTTGATGAATATAAAATATATAAATATATATAAACGATAAATATTTCCCCACCATTTATCAATATTCCCCCACTATTTATCAATACTATCGATATTTCCTCGTTTATCAATATTTCCCCACTATTTACCAATACTAAATGGTAAATATTTGATATATATAAAATATAGAAATATACAGATAATATTTCTCCACCATTTATCAATACTATCAATATTTCCCCTCCATTTATCAGTATTTCCCTACTATTTATCAGTATTTCTCCACTAATTTATTAATATTTCCCCACTATTTACCAATACTAACAATATTTCCCCACTATTTATTAATATTTCCCCACCATTTATCAATACTAACAATATTTCCCCACTATTTCTCAATATTATCAGTATTTACCCGCTATTTTTTTTTCTGGATTTGGTTCCAATTCCAAGCTCCTAAATTTTCCTCCAATGGAAAATCCAAATTTATTCCCTCTTCCACCACATTTTCCCTGATGTTGGAAGGATTTTTTTTTTTCCCAAGAAATTGGAAGTCTGAATTTTCAATTTTTTTTTTTTTCCCAGCTGATTTTGATTGTTTGGGACTTTTTCTCCTCTGATGTTTTTTTTTTACTCCAGGAAAACTCCAGGAATTTGGGATAATGGGAATATTCCAAGGACAAATATTACCTAAACTGCCTCAAAAAAAAAACCCCCTGGGGATGAATTACTAAAGAAA
>VZSU01000956.1:131475-144098 GCA_013398715.1 Nesospiza acunhae
GAGCCTGGATCTCCCAGCAAAATCGATCCTTCCCATTGCAAAGTGGGAGGAGTGGAATAACAGGGAGCTGGGGGATGAGGCAACCTGCCCGGTGCCCGATATTCCCAGGAAAACCCGTCCTTCCTTCCCAGAGCAGCAGGGATGGGATGACAGGGAGCTCTGGGGTGAGGAATCCGCCTGTCCCGGATTTCCCGGGGTAACCGCCCCGGCCAGGCGCCTGCCCCACCTCGGAGCACAGCCCTGAATTCCACAGGGAGGCTGAGGAGAGGATCCAGAAGATCCGGAGGATCAGCTCTTCCGAGCCTGCAGCCGGGAATTCCCGGCCTGCTGCAGTGGGAGCAGGTGCTCCGTGTGGGAGCAGGGCTGGGATGCACCAGGATGCACTGGGATTTACTGGCATGCATCAGGATGGACTGGGATGCACTGGGATTTACAGGGATTCACCAGGGTTGACTGAGATGCACTGGAATTGACTGGGATGCACTGGGATTCAATTGGGTTCACCAGGATTCACCAGAATGCACCGGGATTCACTGGGATGTACTGGGGCTCACTGGGATTCACCAGGATTCACTGGGATGCACTGGGATGTACTGGGGCTCACTGGGATTCACCAGGATTCACTGGGATGCAGTGGGATGTACTGGGGCTCAGTGGGATTCACCAGGATTAACTGGGATGCACTGGGATGTACTGGGGCTCACTGGGATTCACCAGGATTCACTGGGATGCAGTGGGATGTACTGGGGCTCAGTGGGATTCACCAGGATTAACTGGGATGCACTGGGATGTACTGGGGCTCACTGGGATTCACCAGGATTCACTGGGATGTACTGGGGTTCACCAGGATTCACTGGGATGCACTGGAATTGACTGGGATGCACTGAGATGTACTGGGGTTCACCAGGATTCACCAGAATGCACTGGGATTCACTGGGATGTACTGGGGTTCACTGGATTTCACCAGGATTAACTGGGATGTACTGGGGTTCACTG
Source organism: Nesospiza acunhae (assembly GCA_013398715.1). Classification (NCBI taxonomy): domain Eukaryota; kingdom Metazoa; phylum Chordata; class Aves; order Passeriformes; family Thraupidae; genus Nesospiza; species Nesospiza acunhae. Next base: position 132,472 of record VZSU01000956.1, read on the forward strand.
GGATTCACCAGGATTCACTGGGATGTACTGGGGTTCACCGGGATTCACTGGGATGCACTGGGATGCACTGGGATTCACTGGGGTTCACCGGGATTCACCCGGATTCGCTGGGAAGCACTGGGATGTACTGGGGTTCACCAGGATTCACTGGGATGCACTGGGATTCACCCTGGCGTGATCCCAGCCCTCCCCACATCCCTGGCATGACGCTCCCAGTCCTCCCTGCATCCCTTTTTTTTTTTCCTTCCAGACTTGGATTTGCTGGATTTGGGGATCGATGGATCCGTTTGTGGCTCCAGAAGCGTTTTGGGGGGGCGTTTTTCTGTGGTGTTTTCGGGGTGTTTTTAGGGCCCCGGCCCCTCCTGTGCCCGGCTGCGTGGCGGGAGGAAGCTGAGATTTGCATAGGACACGGGTGGTGGCATCAGGGACAGCACGACGCCACCTCCTGCATCCCCCGGGGGTGGCCCTGACCCCCCCAAAACCCCGGCCCCGGGCGGGCCTGGGAGATTCCGAAAGTCCAGGTGTGCGTGTGACACGGGGACAGGGACAGGAGGTGGCTCTGGGGGTCAGGGCGGGGTCTGGGGACACCGTGGGGACATCGTGGGGTCACCGTGGGGCCAGGAGTTGGGGGGTTTTTAAAAGGGGGGGGGGGGTCTGTCCCCCCCCCCCGTCCCACAGGTGGGATCCTGAGAGGGGAAAGGGAGGATGGGGATGCTCAAGGAGCCCCTGGGATCCCATCCCTGGGCATGGGGAGCCAGGGATCTGCCACGGGATCCTGCCAGGTTTCCCGGGATCAGGGAGGCTCCAGGGCCCCCTTTAACCATGGCACCATTAAAATCCCCGTTAAAATTCCCATTAAAATCCCCGTTAAAATTCCCGTTAAAATCTCCATTAAAATCCCCATAAAATCTCCGTTAAAATTCCCATTAAAATCCCCATTAAAATCTCAGTTAAAATCCACATTAAAATATCCGTTAAAATTCCCATTAAAATTCCCATTAAATTCCCATTAAATCCCTGTATCAAGGGGCTCTGACCAAGCATCACTTCCTGCTCCTGGACCAGCACTTACAGGGCGATTTTGGGGCTTTTCCATGGGATTTTTTTTGCTCCTTTTGGGAAAGGAAGGGGCTGAGCCACCTGCTCATGGTGTCCCCAAACCAAGTGATTGGTTAAAATTCCCACTAAAATCCCCATTAAAAATCCCAATAAATTCCCATTAAATCCCTGTATCAAGAGGCTCTGGCCAAGCATCACTTCTCGCTCCTGGACCAGCACTTAGAGGCTTTTCCATGGGATTTGTCTGCTCCTTTTGGGAAGGGAAGGGGCTGAGCCACCTGCTCAGTGTCCCCCAACCAAGTGACATCCCCTGGTGGTGGCAAGACCCCTCAGCAGGGCTTTCCTCAGCTCTGCGGGGTCAGACCCCATTCCCGCCCCATTCCCGCCCCATTCCCGTGGCAATCCCAGCCCCACACGCTGGAAGGGAAATGCAGATGTTTGTCTTGGAGAGCAGCACGGAGCTGTGGCTTCGTCAGCCGCGAAATCCAGCCGGGACTTTGTTGCTTTTGGGTTAAAAGCAGATTTTTCCCTCTGTTCGCCTTCCAGCTTTTGGGATTTCTGCTTTTCCAGGAAAAAGCCGCGGCTGCCAGCAAGGCCCCTGAAATGTCAGGGAAGGGAACATTCCCAACCTCCCAGCCCCACCTGGAGCCACTTTTTCCAGCTGGAAAGCACCAAAATCCCTGGATGAGCTGGTGCTGGGGGGCTGGAAAAGGGACAAATCCAGCGGGAATTGTGGAGCTCATTAGGAACCATCTGGTCCTGCAGAGCTCGGGGTCGGGAGGACAAAAACCCCTCCAGGAGCGACCTGGGGACACCCTGGGCTGGAGGGAGGTGGCCCCTGGTCGCTGGGGTGGGGTTTGGGGGCCGCTTGTGGGGCTGGGGGAGGTCCCAGGCCTCTCCCGGGCGTTGTGGTTTGGGATTTGGGATTTTCCTGCTTTCCCCAAAATGGGCACGGTGATGGCCAGGGGTCCCAGTGAAATATTTGTCGTTGCTGGGAAAGGGGAGTGGCCCCTTTTGACCCTAAATTGGGGCATCAACAGAGCCCTGTGTGGGACAGAGGAGAGCCTGGTGGGGGCACTGGAGCCGGACCTCACCTGAACCCCGAAAACTGGAGGTGCCCTGAGCCAAACCTGTCCAAAACCCCGAAAATGGGAGGTTCCATGAGCCAAACCTGTCCAAAACCCCAAAAACTGGAAGTCCCATGAGCCAAACCTATCCAAAACACCAGAAATGGGAGGTGCCATAAGCCAAACCTGTCCAAAACCCGAAAAACTGGAGGTCCCATGAGCCAAACCTGTCCAAAACCCCAAAAACTGGAGGTCCCATGAGCCAGATCTGCCCAAAACCCCAAAAATAGGAAGTCCCCTGAGCCAAACCCATAAAAAAAACCCCAAAATCAAGAGGTCCCATGAGCCAAACCTGTCCAAAACCCCAAAAATGGGAGGTTCCATGAACCAGATCTGCCCATAACTCTAAAACCTGGAGGTCCCTGCTGGTGATTTTTAGAGCTGAGCAGTGCCTGGGTGGGTGCTGGGGAATATCCGTGAGATCCAGAAATTTCCTGGCTCTTCCAGGCCATTCCTGGTTCCCTCTCCTGAGATAAGAGATGGGAGCTGCCCCCTCAGCACCCTCATCCCTTCCTTCCCCATCTCTCCTTTCCCATTCTGCCTTGAAAAAATCCCTGGATTTGCTGCCAGGGGCTGATTTTTTTTTCCTCAAATCTTTGAAATTTTTATAAAATCACGGTGCTGGCGCAGCCTGGTGGGGTTTGGGGTGGCTCAGCCCCAGCTGATCCCGCTGCCCTCCCCGAATCTGGGGCTGATTTTGTCCTTTGGGGAAAAAAAAAAAAATTGGGATTCCAGCTCAGCCCCTCCCTTGCCTGGTGTCCGTGGGCTCCTGGGGAAGTGGAAGCAGCAGCTGCTGCAGCCAAATTTTTATTTTTACCCCCTGGTCCTGCCGGGCCCCCGCTTGTTTCCCTTTTTCCAGGCACACAGGAAGGGCTGAGCCAGCCCGGCCTTCCTTATCCCAGAGATTCCAGAGGGTGGGAAAGGACCTTGGGATATTCCATCCATCATCCCAGGTTGCTCCAAACCCCGTGAAACCTGGCCTTGGACACTCCCAGGGATGGGGCAGCCACGGATTCTCTGGGAATTTGCAGGCTGGGAATGAGTCTGGAGTCCTGAAATTGGGATTTTTTTTTTATGGAATCATGGAATGGTTTGTGTTGGAAGATCCTAAGGATCATCCCATTCCCACCCCATGCCACTTCCCATGGTCCCAGGGTGCTCCAAACCCCATCCAGCCCTGGGGGCTCCCAGGGATCCAGGGGCAGCCACGGATTCCCTGGGAATTCCAAGCCAAACCATTCCAGGATTCCCTGTGCTGGTTTGGATGGGATGTTGGGAATAAATCCTTCCTTGGGAGGGAAGCATTCCCAGCATTAACCCCACACCTTTCCCCATTCCCAGCATTAATCCCTCCTCACCCATCCCCGCTCCCAGCACCCAAAGCTGCCATCCATTAACCCCACACCTTTCCCCATTCCCAGCATCAATCCCTCACCTTTCCCCATTCCCAGCATCCATGGGTGCCATCCATCAATCCCTCACCTTTCCCCATTCGTGCATCCATGGGCACCCATCTCATATTTCCCCATTCCCAGCATTGACCCTTCACCTTCCCCATTCCCAGCATTGACCCTTCACCTTCCCCATTCCCAGCATCAATCCCTCACCTTTCCCCACTCCGAGCATTAACCCCACACCTTTTCCCATTCCCAGCACCCATGGGCACCCATCCATCAATCCCTCACCTTTCCCCACTCCCAGCATCAATCCCTCATCTTTCCCCATTCCCAGCATCCATGGACACCCATCTTTTAACCCCACACCTCTCCCCACTCCCAGCATTAACCCCACACCTTTCCCCGTTCCCAGCATCCATGGACACCCATCCATCAATCCCTCACCTTTCCCCACTACCAGCACCCATGGGCACCCATGGACACCCATCCATCAATCCCACACCTTTCGCCATTCCCAGCATCCATGGACACCCATCCATCAATCCCTCACCTTCCCCACTCCCAGCATTAACCCCACACCTTTCCCCATTCCCAGCATCCATGGACACCCATCCATCAATCCCTCACCTTCCCCACTCCCAGCATCCATGGACACCCACCATTAACCCCACACCTCTCCCCACTCCCAACATCAACCCCCCCGCCTCTCCCCATTCCCCATTTAACCCCTTTAACCCATCCCGCCCCCAGGAGCAGCAGGATGCCGTTCTCCTGACGCTGGCGCCGCTCTCCCGACCCCGATCCCGGCAGGATCCCGGCAGGATGTCCATGTCGCGCCGCCGCGGCCCCGGCGAGCAGTGGCCGGCGCTGGAGTCGGTGGGGCTGAGCCGCAAGGAGCTGGCGCTGGCCGAGGCGCTGCAGATGGAGTACGACGCCCTGTCCCGACTCCGCCAGGACAAGGAGGAGAGCCGCGCCAGGAAGGAGCAGCTCCAGGAGCGCTCCCTCATCTCCTGGGACGACCCCGTGGACAGGAGCGCCATCAAAGCCGCGCGGGGGCTCTCCGGCTCCGACCCCGCGCTCAGCCGCACCGTCCCTTCCGTCCCCGAGGGTCCCCAAGTGCCGCCCGGGCCCAGCCCGCCCCGGTCGGAGGCGCAGCCCTGGAAGGGCCCCCTGAGCGGGGATTACCTGCTCATCTTCGAGGGCTCCCAGCCGGATTTCCTCGGGGAGCCCCTCAACGGCTCCGAGCCCCACGAGGGCGGCGGTTCCCCCAAAAAGCTCTCGCCGCCCCCACTGCCCCCCCGGCACCCTCTGTGGGGCTGTCCTGAGGGCAGCCAGCGCTCCCCGCTGTCCCCCAAGGGCCAGGGCCAGCCCAGGGACATCAACATGTTCTCGGTGGCTCAGGACAAGCTTTTGGGGCGCCGCATCTCCCAGGAGGATCCCTACGGTGTGGACGCCATCACCTGCCTCAACCTCAAGTCCACCTACGAGTCCGAGGCGCTGAGGGAAGGTTCCCGGGGCTGGAAGGAAGGCAGGAGCATCCTGGAGAAGGAATCCAGCGGGAAGCCGGTGGCTCGGAGCAAGACCATGCCCCCCCAGGTGCCCCCGCGCACCTACGGAGCCCGGGCGGGCAGCAGGAAGAACCTGGCGGCCAACAGGAACCGCAGGATCTCCGTGGAGCCGGTGAGGGGCTTCCCCAGAGTGGGAATGGGAGTTGGGGAGGGATGGAGCCGGGAATTCGGAGCTGGGATGTCCCAGAGCTGGGTGTCCTTCTGGGTGGGTTCTCCTTGTGATGTCGTCATGGCTTCTTGGAATGGGATGTGGGATGTGGGAAGAGGCATCTGAGTATGGGGATGTCCCATGAGACAGCCCTGCCCAGAGCACCAAAACCTGAGCCAGACTTGTCCAAAACCCCAAAACTGAGCCAGACCTGTCCAAAACCTGAAAACTGAAGGGTCCCATAAGTCAGTCCTGTCCAAAACCCCAAAACTGAAGGGTCCCATGAGCCAGACCCGTCCAAAACCCCAAAACTGAAGGGTGCCATGAGCCAGACCTGTCCAAAACCCCAAAACTGAAGGGTCCCATGAGCCAGACCTGTCCAAAACCCCAAAACTGAAGGTCCTGTAAGTCAGACCTATCCAAAATCCCAAAACTGAGCCAGACCTGTCCAAAACCTCAAAACTGAGCCAGACTTGCCCAAAACCCCAAAACTGAAAGGTCCTGTGAGCCAGACCTGTCCAAAAGCCCAAATCTGAAGGTCCTGTGAGTCAGACCCGGCATGGCAGTGCCACCTGCCCTGCTGGGGACAGCAGTGGGCAGTGTCCCCTCCAGCACCCCCACAGCCTGGGGACACTCCCTGCCCATCCTGCCGCTCCTCCCTGCGGGGTATCCCTGGGAATGGCCACTTTTGGGGGGGTCTCCAAGCCACGGGCAAGCCAACCCCCCCCCATGCTGGCCCAGAGCCCCCACACCGCTGCAGGGCCACCTCTGTCCCCACCACGGTGGCCCTGGCGTGACAAAGGCTGCTCCAGGGGGGGGTCTGGGGGTCCCCATGGGGGGTGTGGGGTCCTGGGGGTGGCCCCCAGCTGAAGGGCTCGTGCCCTGCCCCACAGGTGGCTCCCAGGCCCCACTCCTTGGCCAATGGCTACGAGCTCTTCGAGGTGTCCGAGGAGCGGGACGAGGAGGTGGCGGCGTTCTGTCACATGCTGGACGTGTGAGTACCCAAAACGTCCCCAAAACAACCCAAAGGGGCTTCAGGGCCATCCTGAGGGGCTTCAGGGCCACCAGGAGGGGTTTCACGGCCACAAAAGGGGATTCAAGGACGTGAAAAGGGGATTCAGGGCCACACCAAGGGGATTCAGGGCCGCACCAGGTCTATCCTGAGAGGCTTCAGGGGCACTGTGAGGGGCTTCAAGACCACCCAAAGGGGCTTCAGGGCTACCCCGAGAGGCTTCAGGGCCACCCCAAGGGTATGTAGGGCCACCAAGAGGGATTCAGGGTCACTCAGAGGGGATTCAGGGCCACCAAAAGAGGATTCAGGGCCACTAATAGGGGATTCAGGGCCACCAAGAGGGGTTCAGGGCCACCTCAAGGGAATTCAGGGCCACCCAAAAGGGATTAAGGGCCACCCAAAAGGGATTCAGGGTCACCCAGAGGGGATTCAGGGCCAACTCAAGGGGATTTAGGGTCACCCAGAGGGGATTGAGGGCCACCAAGAGGGATTCGGGGCCACCATGAGGGGCTTCAGGGCCACCAGAAGGGGATTCAGGGCTATGCTGAGAGGCTTCAGGCACCCCAGGGGGATTCAGGGCCAACCAAAGGGGTTTAGAGCCACCCAAAGGGGCTGTTCCCAGGGGTGCCGAGCCCTTGTGGTGCCAAAAGGGGATTCAGGGCGACCCCGGTGATTTTTGGGGTGTGAGACCCCCCCCCCCCCCCAGCCCCAGCAGGGCCCCTGAGCCATCCGTGCTCCCGCAGGCTGCGCTCCAGCTCCGGCTCCGGGGACTGCTCGGGCTCGGGGCTGGTGTGGAACGCGGTGAACCTGAGCCCGGAGCAGCCGGGCCACGGCGTCAGCCTGAAGGTGACGGTGCTGTGCGACAGCCTGAGGGAGCCGCTCACCTTCACCTGCGACTGTGAGTGCCGTCCCCCGGCAGGGGGAGGAGGCGGGATTCCCGCCGTTCCTGCCATTCCCGCCGTTCCTGCCATTCCCACATTCCCGCTGTTCCTGCCATTCCCAATGTTCCTGCCATTCCCACATTCCCAATGTTCCTGCCATTCCCACATTCCCACTGTTCCTGCCATTCCCACCGTTCCTGCCATTCCCACCGTTCCTGCCATTCCTGCCATTCCCACTGTTCCCACTGTTCCTGCCATTCCCAATGTTCCTGCCATTCCCACATTCCCACTGTTCCTGCCATTCCCACTATTCCCACTGTTCCCACCATCCCCACTATTCCATCATTCCCCCAGTTCCTCCAATCCCATCATCCCCACCATTCCTGTTGTTCCCATCATTCCCACCATTCCCCCAATCCCACCATTCCCCCAATCCCACCATTCCTTCCCACCATCCGCACCGTTCCTTCCATTCCTCCCATTCCCCCCATTTCCTCCATTCCCACCTTTCCTACCTTTCCCACCATTCCCCCAATCCCACCCATCCCACCACTCCCCCATTCCCATCATCCCCACCATCCCTTCCAACTCCGCCAATCCCCACCATTCCCTCCATCCCCACCTGTTCCCACTGGTCCTGACATTCCCCCATTCCTTCATCCCCACCATTCCCCCAATCCCACCATTCCCCCATTCCCACCATTCCCCCAATCCCACCATTCCCCCATCTTCACCATTCCCACCATCCCCACCATTCCCACCATTCATTCCCACCATTCCAAAGGATTCAGGGGCCGTTCCTGTTCCCCCCAGGCTCCTCCACCGTGGACCTGCTCATCTACCAGGCCCTGTGCTACACCCACGATGAGCTCCACGCCGTGGACGTCGAGGATTTCCTGCTCAAAATCTGCGGCCTCGAGGAATTCCTGCAGAAGTGAGTGGCCGAGGGAAAAAAACAGGGGGGAAATGGGGAAAAAAAAAAAAACAGGAAAAAAAATCCAGGGGAAAATGGGGAAAAATCCGGGAAAAACGGGGAAAAGGCTGGGGTAAAAAAACAGGGGGGAAAAGCAGGGGAAATGGGGAAAAGTCAGGGGGAAAAATAGGAGAAAATGGGGGAAAAACAGGGGAAAATGGGGGAAAAAACAGGGGAAAACAGGGGAAAATGGGGAAAAAACGGGGGAAACAGGGAAAAAAACACAGAAAAACCAGGGAAAAGTGGGGGGAAAAATAGGGGGAAAGTGGGGAAAAAACCAGGGAAAAATTGGAGAAATCGGGGGAAAATGAGGAAAAATGGGGAAAATGGGGAAAATGGGGGGAAGGGAAGAGAAAAACGGAAAAAACTGGGAAAACCAGGAAAACCAGGGAAAAACCAGGGAAAAACCAGGGAAAATCCATGGCAGGAGCTCCAGGGTGTGATGAACACCCAGGGCTGATCCCGGCGAGCACAGCAGGATTTTCTCTGCGCCTTCTCCTGCCTCTGGAGCTGCTCCTGCCAAAAGCAGCATTGGGAATGTCTTGGGAATGTTGCTTCCAGCCAGGCTGACCCCCAAACCCCTGGAAAACCAGCTGGGAGCTGCCAAAAATGCTTTTTGGAGGAGAATTCTGTAGGAGCTGTGTCAGGGAGCGGAGAATGGATAAATCTCAGTCCTGGATAAACCCCAGCTCCAGAATTTCCCCTGTCATTCCCAGATCCAGCGTTTTCCTTGTCACTCCCAGCTCCAGGGTTCTTTCTGTCATTCTCAGCTCCAGAATTCCCCCTGTCATTCCCAGTTCCATAATTCCCTCTGTCATTCCCAACTCCAGAATTCCCACTGTGACTCCCAGTTCCAGAATTCCCCCTGTCATTCCCAGATCCATGGTTCTCCCTGTCATTCCCAGCTAAGGGTTCCTCCTGTCATTCCCAGTTCCGTAATTCCCTCTGTCATTCCCAGCTCCAGAATTCTCCCTGTCATTCCCAACTCCAGAATTCCCACTGTGATTCCCAGATCCATGGTTCCCCCTGTCATTCCCAACTCCAGGGTTCTCCCTGTCACTCTCATCTCCAGAATTCCCCCTGTCATTCCCAGATCCATGGTTCTCCCTGTCATTCCCAGATCCAGGGTTCTCCCTGTCACTCTCATCTCCAGAATTCCCCCTGTCATTCCCAGATCCATGGTTCTCCCTGTCATTCCCAGATCCAGGGTTCTCCCTGTCACTCTCATCTCCAGAATTCCCCCTGTCATTCCCAGCTCCAGGGTTCTCCCTGTCATTCCCTGCTCCAGGGTTCCCCCTGTCATTCCCAGCTCCAGAATTCCCCCTCTCATTCCCAGATCCATGGTTCCCCGTCACTCCCAGCTCCAGAATTCCCTCCCAGTCCCGCTCTCAGATCCATGCCCTGCTTCCCACGGATCCCTGGGCAGGTCCTGGCAGGCCGGGCCCGGCTCCGGAGGGGAAGGAGGGAGAACAATTCCTCATTCTCTGAATTTCCTGGTGCCACAAAGGTCCCTGTGCAGGCAGGGCGGCCACCCTGAGCCCCGGCCAAGGCTGCCTGGCTGGGGGATATTGGGATGGGGCACTCCAGGTGGGGTTTTGGGGCACCCCAGGTGGGATTTTGGGGCTCTCAGATGGGATTTTGGGGTGTGGGATGAGCCTGTGGAGCTCTCCCTGCACGTTTGGCAGGCAGGAATTCACCCAGCCCTGCAGGAAGTCTGGTTTCACTGTGAACCCCAGCCAAGGCTGCCTGGCCAGGGGATTTTGGGGCACCCCAGGTGGGATTTTGGGGTAGCCAGGTAGGATTTTGGGATGTGGGATGAGCCTGTGGAGCTCTCCCTGCACATTTGGCAGGCACAAGTTCACCCAGCCCTGCAGGAAGTTCAGCCTTGCTCTCAGCCCATCCCAAGAGTTCCTGGCCAGGGGATTTTGGGGCACCCCAGGTGGGATTTTGGGGTGTGGCATGAGCTTGTGGGGCTGTCCTTTCATATTGGGCCACCACAAGTTCACCCAGCCCTGCTGGAATTCCAGCCTCACTGGGAACCCCAACCAAGGCTGCCTGGCCAGGGGATTTTAGGCCACTCCAGATGGGATTTTGGGGCAGCCAGGCGGGTTTTTGGGGTGTGGGGTGAGCCCGTGGCCCTGTCCCCGCAGCAAACACGCTCTGGGCAGCCACGAGCACATTCAGCACTGCAGGAAATTCGACATCGACATCCGGCTGCAGCTGCTCAGGAGGAAAGGGGTGCGCAGCGACCTGGCCCGCACGGTGGGTGTCACCAGCCTGGGACTCTGAGGGGTTGGTGTCACCTCTCTGGGACACTGCGGGGTTGGTGTCACACCGCAGGGTTGGTGTCGGCTCCCTGGGACTCTGAGGGGTTGGTGTCACCTCCCTGGGACACTGAGAGTCAGTGTCACCTCCCTGGGACACCAAGGGGTTGGTGTCACACCAAGGGGTCAGTGTCACCTCCCTGGGACACTGAGAGGTTGGCGTCACCTCCTTGGGACACTGGGAGATTGGTGTCACACCATGGGGTCCATGTCACCTCCCTGGGACACTGAGGGGGGTCGGTGTCACCTCCCTGGGACACTGCAGGGTCAGTGTCACACCAGGGGGTCAGTGTCACACCGAGGGGTCGGTGTCGCCTCCCTGCAGCCCCGTTCAGCCTCTCTGTGTCCCCAGGCCAGCGATGACCAGAGCCCGTCCACCCTCAACCACCACATCCACCTGCAGGAGAGACCCATCAAACAGACCATCAGCAGGTAGGGCTGGGGACACGGTGGCACTGTCCCCAGTGCCCATCCAAGGGGACGTGGTGGCACTGACCCCCATGCCCACCCAGGGGGTGACACGGTGGCACTGTCCCCAGTGCCCACCCAGGGGGACGTGGTGGCACCGTCCCCAGTACCCACCCAGGGGACATGATAGCACTGTCACCACGTGTCCCCACGTGTCCCCTGGGCGGGGCTGAGCGCTGTCCCCTGTCCCCCAGGCAGGCCCTGAGTCTCCTCTTTGACACCTTCCACAACGAGGTGGACGCGTTCCTGGCGGCCGAGGTGAGGCCAGCGATGGTTTTGGGGGTTTTTTTTGGGGGTTTTGGGAATTTGGGGAGGTTTTGGGGGTTTTGGACCCTCTGGGAATGCGGTGGGCAAAGGCTGCAGTGGTGTTCCAATCCTCAGATTGTATCCAGGTGGGAATGCTTGGCTCCACCCCCTGGGCGGAGCATCTCCCCATGGGATGATGGAATTTGATCAGCCATGCAGGGACACTCACTGGCCCATGAACAGCAGATAATTAATAATTAATTAGTAATTAAGATCTCTCCTGGAGGGAGGATGGAAGAAATAAAGAGATTAACGTAATGTAATGTAATGTAATGTAATGTAATGTAATATGTATAGATAGAGGATATAAAGAGATTAAATATAAATATAAATATAAATATAAATGTAAATGTAAATGTAAAAA
>VZSU01000957.1:5824-16899 GCA_013398715.1 Nesospiza acunhae
CGTATTCCTTGGTTTTTTTTTTTTTTTTTTGGTCCTCTTCAAATTATTTCCAGGTGATTCTTGTGATTCTGATTCTGTGGCTTGTCATCTTCAAACGATTTCCAGGTGATTCTTGTGATTCCCTGCCTGATTCTGTGACTTTTGTGTGCTCTGGCAATGATTTCCAGGTGATTCTTGTAATTCCCTGCCTGATTTCCTGACTTTTTTGTCCTCTTCAAACAAGTTCCAGGTGATTCTTGAATTCCCTGCCTGATTCTGTGACTTTTTTTTATCCTCTTCAAATTATTTTCAGGTGATTCTTTTTATTCCCCACTTGATTCTGTGACTATTTTGTCCCCTGGCAATGATTTCCATGTGATTCTTGTTACTCCTTGCCTGATTTGCCTTTTTTTTTTGTCCTCTTCAAATTATTTTCAGGTGATTTTTGTTATTCCCTGTCTTTTGTGTCCTCTTTAAACGACATTCAGGTGATTCTTGTGATTCCCTGCCTGATTCTGTGGCTTTTTTTTGCCCTCTTCAAATGATTTTCAGCTGATTCTTGTAATTCCTTGCTTGATTCTTTGACTTGTTTTGTCCTCTGGCAATGATTTTCAGGTGATTCTTGTAATTCCCTGTCTTTTTTGTCCTCTTTAAATGATATCCAGGTGATTCTTGTAATTCCCTGCCTGATTCCCTGGCTTGCTTTTTTTATTTTTTTTTGGTTTGTTTGGGTTTTTTTTTTGTTTGTTTTTTCCTCTTCAAATTATTTTCAGGTGATTCTTGTAATTCCCTGCCTTTTTTGTCCACTTCAAACAATTTCCAGGTGATTCTTGTAATTCCTTGCTTGATTCTTTGACTTTTTTTGTCCTCTGGCAATGATTTCCAGGTGATTCTTGTAATTCCCTGCCTTTTGTGTCCCCTGGCAATGATTTCCAGGTGATTCTTGTAATTCCCTGCCTGATTCCGTGGTTTTTGTGTCCTGCAAACAGCTCCTGCCCGCGTTTGTTCCCTCCCAGGTGTGTGTTTGCTTTCCAGGCTGTTTCCTCTTTATCGATCCTGTTTGGTGCTTCCCAGTGCCCTGCAGGAGAATCAGGAGTGTTGTACCTGGGAATGGATCAGCCAGGCTGGGATTTTAGCCAAAATCACGGAGGTGTGAAACGCTGGAACAGAAAATGGGGATCAGAGCAGTGAGAGGAGGCTCAGTGAGGTCGTGGGCAGCTCCTGAGTGGATTAAGGCAGGGCTGGAATTAAGCTGAGCTCCGTAATTCCTGCCTCAGCTCCTGCAGGGCAGTGCCTGGCCTGGCTGTTTTCCATGCCCATTCCCTGCTTGGCACCTCCCTGTGCCCAGCTGGGACACAGCAGCTCCAGCTCCTCATTCCTTGGGTTTTTTTTTTTTAGGATTATGTGTATATATTTGTTAGGATTATGATAGATATTTATTATTTTTTAGGATTATGTGTATTATATTTATTAGGGTTTTGTGTCTGGGATGTTTGGCAGATCAGGAAATCCTGGAATGGTTTGGGTGGGAAGGGACCTTAAGGATGATCCTGTTCCCCCACTTTGCACTGTCCCAGGTGGATCCAACCTGGACTGGACACTCCAGGGATCAGGGGCAGCTCCAGCTGCTCTGGGAGCTCCATCCCAGCCCCTCCCAGCCTGGAATTCTTGGTTCCTGAGCTGGGGCTGATGCTGTGGACAGGGAATGTTCTCTGGGTTATTTTCTGCTGTATTTTCTAATGGAGCTGGGTTGGAATTCTGACAGTCCTGTGGCATGCAGGGTTCTGGAGCTGAACTTGGGAAACAGCACAGAAACTCAGATGAACAGTGCTGGCAAACCAGAGAAACTCCAAGTTGGTTATGGTGGATACAGCAGTGATTTCTCAATAATGTCAGGTGCTCTGCTTGCCATGCACAGTTTTGGATATTGCTCAGTTCCTCTCAGCTATAAAATAACCAACTTCTCCCACCTCATATCGGTGACCTTCAATTACTCCTTATAAAGCATTTTGCACTTAAGCAAAGCACTTAAACATTTTGCAAAAGGAACTCAAAGGAGGAAAAGTAACAAAACAACCCCCCAAAAATTGTATTAAGTAGCTGAACACAACTGTCAACTTATTTACTGTGTGCCACCCAGATATGAGTCAAGCAAGTCCTGGGATTCTTCCTTATCCCCTCTGGGCTCCCAGCATGTCCTAAAATGGAAGTTGTTTTATGACTTTCTAAAAATCTTCTGTTTTACTATTTCCCACAGCTCTGCCCTTGGTACAGGGTGGAAAAATGACCCAAAAAGCTGAAGGAGGTTTGGCTGTGGATATCCCAGATTTCCAGGCCAGGCAGGAGCTGGCACACAGGGATTTGGTGGGGCCAGAGCCAGGACTGAGTTTTGGTGAATTTAGGGAAGTTCAGGCGGTTTGGGCAGACACAAACCTGGCTCATTCATGCTCTGTGCTCATGGGGAGGGGTTTTTGTCCTCTCCCACCTCCTGGGAGTTGTTTCCCAGCTGGATCTGCTCCCTCTGCCTCCTGCTGGGCTCCTTTGTGGCTTCCCAGTGTCTAGACTGGCCCTGGGCTTTGGGGCTCTGGGTTCCAGCTGTGCTCTCACATCCTGAGCTCAGCTCTGTCCCTTCCCTGCCCTTCCTGAGCCTCTGGAATTCTGAGTGAGCAGGGAGAGCACAGGGCAGGAACATCCCTGGAGCAGGGCTGGCCAGGCTGTCCCAGTTTGGGAGTTCTGCTTCCCTTGGATGAGCAGGGAGAGCAGGAGCATCCCTGGGGACAGAGCAGGGGTGGCCAGGCTGTCCCATCTGGGAATTCTGGTTCCAGGGAATTCTGGTTCTGGATGAGCAGGGAGAGCACAGGGCAGGAACATCCCTGGAGCAGGGATGGCCAGGCTGTCCCAGTTTGGGAATTCTGGTTCTGAATGAGCAGGGAGAGCAGGAGCATCTCTGCAGCTGGGATGGTCAGGCTGTCCCAGTCTGGGAATTCTGGTTCCCTTGGGTGAGCAGGGAGAGCAGGAGCATGCCTGGAGCAGGGGTGGCCAGGCTGTCCCAATCTGGGAATTCTGGTTCCAGGGAATTCTGGTTCTGGATGAGCAGGGAGAGCACAGAGCAGGAACATCCCTGGGGACAGAGCAGGGGTGGCCAGGCTGTCCCAGTCTGGGAATTCTGCTTCCCTTGGATGAGCAGGGAGAGCACAGAGCAGGAGCATCCCTGGGGATGGAGCAGGAATTCTGGTTCCCTTGGGTGAGCAGGGAGAGCAGGAGCATCCCTGGAGCTGCTGGGCTGGAGCAGGGGTGGCCAGGCTGTCCCAGCCCATCCTGGGGTGACACAGGGACAATGTTCTGTGGTGCAGATGTGGAGAGGAGGAAGCTCAGCCCATGGATGAACGGCTGCCATGGGTTTATCCCAGGCTGCTGAGGGAATTTCTGCTCCTCCTGGGACAGCCTTGCTGGGCTGTGTCCATCAGCCCTGGTGGGGAGAGAGGAAGGAGGGCCTGGACCAGCTTTGGCATGGAGGGGATTTTCCTTTCCTCACTCAGAAGTGTCTCCTGAGGGTCCCATCATGAGGGAAATAATCTAAAAATCATCCCCAGCATCTGTAAAACGCCCCTGGGGCTGCACACTGAGCTAAAATCACACTGGGTGCTCCAGACTTGGCCTGGGCTCCCCATCCCCAGCAGCCCCATCCCTTTTCCAGGCAGGAATTCAGGAATATCAGCACAGTGAGTTAACATCACACTGGGTGCTCCAGACTTGGCCTGGGCTCCCCATCCCCAGCAGCCCCATCCCTTTTCCAGGCAGGAATTCAGGAATATCAGCACAGTGAGTTAACATCACACTGGGTGCTCCAGACTTGGCCTGGGCTCCATGAATCCCATCCCCAGCAGCCACATCCCTTTTTAAGGCAGTAATTCATGGAATATCAGCATAATGAGCTGGAATCACACTGAGTCCTCCAGACTTTGCTTGGGCTCCCCATCCCGTTTTCCAGGCAGGAATTCAGGAATATCAGCACACTGAGCTGAAATCACACTGGGTGCTCGAGACTTTGTCTGGGCTCCTTGAATCCCAGCAGCCCCATCCCTTTTTAAGGCAGGAATTCAGGAATATCAGCACACTGAGCTAGAATGGTACTGAGTGCTCCAGACTTTGCCTGGGCTCCTTGAATCCCATCCCCAGCAGCCCCATCCCTTTTTAAGGCAGGAATTCAGAAATTATCAGCACAATGAGTTAACATCACACTGGGTGCTCCAGACTTTGCCTGGGCTCCATGAATCCCAGCAGCCCCATCCCTTTTTAAGGCAGTAATTCAGGAATATCAGCATAATGAGCTGGAATCACACTGGGTGCTCCAGACCTGGCCTAGGCTCCCCATCCCCAGCAGCCCCATCCCTTTTCCAGGCAGGAATTCAGGAATGTCAGCTCTCAGCAGAGGAGCAGCAGCAGAGGCTGTGTGGACATGGAGCTCTGGCCGCAGGGCTCGCTCAGGGATCTGCCTGCAGTACCTGTAAATTGTCTGCTCATAAAAACCTTCCAGGAGCTTTCAGCCCATTTTCCTGCCACCCACACAGGGAATTCTGCAGGAAAAAAAAAAAAATTAAAAAATCCCCAAATCCTGACTTTCCCTCCTGAAAAGCAGCCTTGGTGTGTCCAGAATTAAGTGGATTTTAAAGGATTTCATCCTTGCAGTGCTGCTGGAATTGTGTTATTGTTCCCTTCTCAGGCTGGTGCTGTGCAGATCCCAGGTTTTTTGGGGAAGAGGAAAAAATATCAGGAATTTTTTCTGGGAAATAATCAGTGTTTATGATCTGGACTGGTCTGGCTCAATGTGTGGAGCATTTATCTCTGCCGTGAAAAATCCCAGGTTTTATGGATAATTTCTTCTCATCAGTGCTGAGGTTCTCCAGACAGCTCAGAGCTGGTGGATCCCTGTAATTCCCAGATTTCCCTTTTCTCCCAGCCCTGCTGCACTTCCTGAAAAAAATGGAAACTCCAATATCTGGAGTTTTTCCTGGGAAATAATTGGCATTTAGGATCTGGACTGTCTGGCTTAATTTGTTGGCTCTGCCTGAAGGAATATCCTGAAATTACCCAGATTTTGTGGATAATTTGCCCTCACCAATGCTGAGGTTCTGTACACAGCTCTGAGATGTGAATCTCTGTAATTCCCAGATTTCCCTTTTCTCCCAGCCCTGCTGCAATTCCTGAAAGAATATCAGGAGTTTTTCCTGGGAAATAATTGGCATTTATCATCTGGGCTGGTTTGGCTCAATGTGTTATCTGTGCCTGAAGGGATATCCTGAAATTATCCCAGATTTTGTGGATAAATTCCTCTCACCAGTGCTGGGGTTCTGTACACAGCTCTGAGACGTGGATCTCTGTAATTCCCAGATTTCCCTTTTCCCCCAGCCCTGCTGCAATTCCTGAAAAAAGGGAAACTCCAATATCAGGAGTTTCTCTTGGAAAAGAATTGGTATTTAGGATCCAGACAAGTTTGGCTCAATGTGTTATCCCTGCCTGAAGAGATATCCTGAAATTATCCCAGATTTTATGGATAATTTCCCCTCACCTGAGGTTCTGTACACAGCTCTGAGACGTGGATCTCTGTAATTCCCAGATTTCCCTTTTGTCCCAACCCCACTGCAATTCCAGAAAGAAGATCAGGAGTTTTTCCTGGGAAATAATTGGTATTTAGGATCCAGACTGGTCTGGCTCAATGTGTTATCTGTGCCTGAAGGGATATCCTGAAATTATCCCAGATTTTATGGATAATTTCCCCTCATCTAAGGTTCTGTACGCAGCTCTGAGACGTGGATCTCTGTAATTCCCTTTTCTCCCAGCCCTGCTGCAATTCCTGAAAAAAATACCAGTTTTTCCTGGCAAATAATCAACATTTATGATAGTTTTTGTTTAATTATAAACTATTACTTGAACTTATGAAGGAGAAGGTGAAGAAGGAGGATTGGTTTTTGTTTTAGAACTTCTAACTCGCTCGTATTTTGGTTTTTTGCCTCCCAAGGCTCAGGTTTTCGGTGAATTCCCATTTTTCTGCTGGCAGAGCCCTTGGGTGGCTCCTTGACCTTGGTGCTGCTCTCGCTGGTGCTCCCCACTCAGCTCTCACCTTGCAGGGAAGGTTCTGGAAGGGTCAGAGGGGTGGGGTGCAGGGTGGGCAGGGGCACAGGGACCTTTCCTGCTTTGCTCTCCCTTCTCCTGCAGGCTGAGCTGAGCTGGGAGCCCAGCTGCTGCGGGGGGGGGTTAAAAGGGGTTTTAAAGGGTTTTTAAAAAGGGGTTTTATAAAGGGATTTTTATGGGTTTTTAAAAAGGGGTTTTTAAAAAGGGATTTTAAAGGGTTTTTAAAAAGGGATTTTTAAGGGGTTTTAAAAAGGGATTTTTAAGGGGTTTTAAAAAGAGGTTTTGAAGGGGTTTTAAAGGGTTTTTAAAAAGGGATTTTTAAGGGTTTTTAAAGGGGTTTTTAAAAAGGGATTTTAAAGGGTTTTTAGAAAGGGTTTTTTAAAAAGGGATTTTTAAGGGTTTTTTAAAAAGGGATTTTTAAGGGTTTTTTAAAAAGGGTTTTTAAAGGGTTTTTAAAAAGGGATTTTAAAGGGTTTTAAAAAAAGGGGTTTTAAAGTGTTTTTAGAAAGGTATTCTAAAGGGTTTTTAAAAAGGGGTTTAAAGGGTTTTTAAAGAGGGGTTTTAAAGGGTTTTTAAAAAGGGGTTTAAAGGGTTTTTTAAGTGTTTCTAGAAAGGGGTTTTTAAAGGGCTTTTGGAAAGGGATTTTAAAAGGTTTTTTAAAAGGGTTTTTAAAAAGGGTTTTAAAGGGTTTTTAAAGAGGGTTTGTCCCCTCTGAGTGTCCCTCTGCCCCTTTTGTCCCTCTGTCATCTGATCCTCCCTCAGTGCTGGCAGCTCCTCTTTGGCTCTGGAGCTGCTCCAGGGTTCTGTGTCCTCTGCAGAGTGTCAGCTCATGGTCCTGCCCTGTGGGAAACCCCTGGGGAGCTCTGCCCTGGAGGAGCAGAGATTTATTAGCACATTTTGTGTTGTTTTTTTGGGAATTTTCACAATGCTTTCAACATTTGAGTGAATTGGGGTGTCCACATCCCCCTGGTGAAAAGTCTGGCTCCTTCCAAGGGTCCTGGGGAAGGAGATGTGGGAATGCCACCCAGAGAATCTCTTGTCTCCTTTGCTCTATTGTGCTTTTTACATATTTATTAACTAGTCCTTAAAAAAAAAAAAAAGGGAAAAAAAAAAATCCCTATTTCTACTTTGCCCAGTCATGTAGAGGAGTTTAAGGAGAACTCCCACTCCCTTGCTCTGGCAGCCTTCCTGCTCCTGATGTTTGAGGAGCTCCTCATTATTCAGATATTAACTAATTAGCTCTTCACATAGCTCTGCTTCTGAATAATTTTAATTTTGCACGCGTGCTGAGCTGCAATCCAGCCTCTTGAATTTTCCAGGGTAGGGATTTTTTTGGCCTTTTTAATCCTTGAAATTCTCCTCTGTCGCTCTCTGTTTAACCCTGACAAGGAGGGTGAATGCTGAAATTCTCTTTGCAGAGTTACCTCAGAAATGCCTTTCGTGCTCTGAGCTGCTCCTCTGGAGTTCCCTTTTTGGGAGGGTTGGAACCCCACACTGCTGCAATTCTGGGATCTGGGGGTTATCCCAGCTTTATCCCTGCTCCCAGCAGCGTTGGGAGTTTGCTCCCATCTTTAACACCTTGAGGGATGGAGGGGCAGCACTTCCCAGGGTGGGTTCTCCTCTGGGAGCAAAATCCTGGGGCAAAGCCAAGCCCAGAGCCTAAATCCCAAATCCATGGAGTTTCTCCCATCCTTAGCACCTCACAGGGATGGAGGAGCAGCTCTTCCTACTGAGGGTTCTCCTCTGGGAGGAAAATCCTGGGCCAAACCCGAGCCCAGAGCCTGAATCCTGAATCCTGGCCCAGAGCCTGAATCCCAGGGAAGGGATTCCCAGAATCTCACCCTCCCCATTCTGCTGCCAGCCCCAATCCCACACTCTCCCCCAGGAGCTGGGAAGGGGCTGCAGAGCCCCTGAGGGAGCTGGGAAGGGGCTGCAGAACCCCTGAGGAGCTGGGCAGGGGCTGCAGAACCCCTGAGGGAGCTGGGAAGGGGCTGCAGAACCCCTGAGGAGCTGGGAAGGGGCTGCAGAACCCCTGAGGGAGCTGGGAAGGGGCTGCAGAACCCCTGAGGGAGCTGGGAAGGGGCTGCAGAACCCCTGAGGGAGCTGGGAAGGGGCTGCAGAACCCCTGAGGGAGCTGGGAAGGGGCTGCAGAACCCCTGAGGGAGCTGGGAAGGGGCTGCAGAACCCCTGAGGGAGCTGGGAAGGGGCTGCAGAACCCCTGAGGGAGCTGGGCAGGGGCTGCAGAACCCCTGAGGAGCTGGGCAGGGGCTCAGCCTGGAGCAAAGGAGGCTCAGGGGGCCCTTGTGGCTCTGCACAGCTCCTGCCAGGAGGGCACAGCCGGGGGGTCGGGCTCTGCTCCAGGGAACAGGGACAGGAGCAGAGGGAGCGGCCTCAGTGTGGATTATTGGGAATATTCCCCATGGAAAGCGGGGTCAGGGATTGGAAGTGCCCAGGGAGGTTTGGAGTGCCCATCCCTGAGGGATTTCACAGCCCTGTGGATGTGGCACTTGGGGACAGGGGCAGTGCTGGCCCTGGTGCTGCTGCATTTGGGGTTGCGCTGGATGACCGTAAAGATCTTTCCAGAAGAATTCTGTGATTCCAGGGATCCACTCTCCAAAGCTCCTGTCCTGCTCTCTGTGGGGCTCCTCTGGGTCTGTGCTGCCACCAGAGCTGTCCCTTGTCACCCCGGCAGGGCAGGAGCTGCTGACCCGTCTGCTGGCACTGTCCTGCTCGAGGTGCTTCCTCCCTGGGGGCCAGAATTCCTTGAAAAATCAGGATCCAGGAGCCCAGGCTGCGCAGGATTTCCTGTGGCTGTGCTTTCCAGAAGAACCTCCTTTAATAAATCTTCTGGGGCAGCTTTAAAAGATTCATTTGAACAGAGCTCTTGGGGACAGGGTGGCACTGTTGGAGTTGTCCTGGATTAAGCTGTGTTTGACTTAGAGATGGGGTGGCTGAGATGGGGGGTTTTAAAAAAATGTTTATTTTATTTTTAGTTTCATTGGAAGGGTGAGATAATATATAATAGGTATATAATATAGTTATAGATATGTTTATCTATAGATAATATATAGGTAAATAATATATGGTTATGGATATATATGGATAATATATCTAGATTATCTAGAAATAGGTTATATTATATATAGATAATATGGATATAATATAGGTGGATACATATCTAGATATATATAGATAAAGAGATACTGTATCTAGATTATCTATAGATAGCTTATAATTATTTATATATATAGAAATATGCAGATAATAAAAATATAATATAGATAGATATATCGATATATATAGATATATAGATAATATATCTAGATTATCTGGATATATATAGATTATAATTATCTGTATATAGATATATAGAGATAATATATATAATAGTATAGATAATATATATGTATAATATACATAAATAACACAGTTGTAATTTACACTTTTACTATTAGAAGCTCACTATTTCTTAATTACAATCCACTAGAAGCATTTCTTGGCTTATCAGCTTTTGCCACACCATACTGCAATGTGAATGCTTTAAAGTTAATAATCTAAAATTATTTTTCATGGGTCTTAAGGGATTTTTTAGAGTTTTATTTCTCAGAAGTATCTAGGGTTTTTTGTAAAGCCATCTTTTGGAAGTTGTTTTTATTTCTGTTTCTCTCTGAACAATGTCTCTTTCATTCCATGGCATTTCTGTCAGCATTTCTTATCTCGAGGTTTGCATACAGATGCCCTCAATGTGTGACTCCTGTCAGGCTTTGAGAATTTTCTATAAATCCATTTCCTAGAGGTCAGGAGTTGGATTTGTTGGTCCTTGTGGGTTTTTCGCAGCTCTGGGTGGTTCCCTGATTTGTTGGGAATGCCCGGGTGTTCATTCCCACATTTGTGTGCTGCAGGCTGTGGGGCTGGGGATGGAAAAGGATCCAGGAGTGGGATCTGGTGTGGGATTCAGGATGAACCAAAGAGTGTTCAGGTGTTGGAGCAGGACTGGAGGAACCTTGGGGCTTTTCAGTCCAGGGGGAATTTTCCTGTGCTCTTGGCTTGGAAACCAACGTGGTGGGATGCTCCTGCAGGAGGGAGGAGCTGCCTTTGGGAGAAGCAGAAACTGTGCTCAGCTCCCTCAGTGAGGACAGAAAGTCCCAGACTGATCCTTGAATATTCCAGATGTCCCTGCTCGGGATTGGCTTGGAGGGACCTTAAATTTCATTTATTCCACTCCATCCATGGGTAGGGACACCTCCCACTGTCCCAGGGTGCTCCAACCTGGCCTTGGGCACTGCCAGGGATCCAGGGGCAGCCACAGCAAATCTGGGAATGCCAGCCCAGGCAGGAATTCCTTGCCAAGATCCCAGCCCAATCTCCCCTTTCCCAGTGGGAGCCATTCCCTGGCTCCTGTCCCTGCAGGCCTTGTCCCCAGCCCCTCTCCAGCTCTCCTGGAGCCCCTCCAGGGACTCTGAGGATTCCCTGGATTTTCCCTTCTCCAGGGAAACATTCCCAGCTCTGCCAGCCTGGCTCCAGAGCAGAGGGGCTCCAGAATCCTGGAACGGGTTGGGTTTGAAGGGACCTTAAATCCCATCTCATCCCACCCCATCCATGTCAGGGACACCTCCCCCTGTCCCAGGGGGCTCCCGCCTGGCCTTGGGCACTGCCAGGGAGCCAGGGGCATTCACAGCTGCTCTGGGAATTCCAGCCCAGCCAGGAATTCCCAATCTCCCATCCCTCCCTGCCCTCCGGGGACATTCCCCGGGTCCTGTCCCTCCACCCTTGTCCCCAGTTCCTCTCCTCTTCCTCCTGTCCCTGCAGTGAAATTCTCTTCGAGCCAAGACTTGGGGTTGAATTTCCCCCAAATCCCTGCTCTGGGGGTCTCCCTTTTGTCTCCCCCTGGGCAGCAGAGCTCCAAGTGCCCATTCCCAGCTGTTGCCATCCATGGGCTGAGCTGTGCCAGGCAAACCCAGCAG
>VZSU01000957.1:27805-39503 GCA_013398715.1 Nesospiza acunhae
CCACTGCGTTTGGGTGATTTTTCTCCCTCAAACTCTTGGTTAAAATTGTAAATTTTCTTTACCACTACAGGAAAAAAACTGTGACCTTAAGTTCCCTGAGAGGAATGCAGTGATTTATTGGGAATGGAGAAGTGAGGAGGAGGAGGAGGGCTCTCCCAGCACTTTTAGTGAATCTGGGCCTTGCCAGGGGCATTTCCCTGGAAAAGGGAATTTTTCCCTTAGGAAGTGTCCTGGGAAAAGCAGCCCTGCTGGGCATTGAGGATCAGGACAGCCCGTGTGGCTCTCCCTGCTCTGGAGCTGTTTCCTTGTGGTGCTCTTGGATCTGGGGCGTGGGAGTGGATTGTGGGTTCATTGTGGGAATTATAAAATGGTTTTTAGGCTGGAAATGCCCTTTGGGATGGAGTCCAGCCATATCCAAGGTGCTTTGTCCAGAATAGGATTTTCTGGGAGTATTTTCTGCCTGGGATTTGCCTGCCCCGTGCTCTGGGCTTGGAATTCCCTTCCCATCCAAGTTCCCAATGGAGGTGACATCGCTGTGGTCTCACACCCTGGAAAAGTCAGAGTTCCACTGCAGGTCAGGCTGGGAATCCCCTTGGGCAGGGCAGAGCAGCTGATCCCCCTCCCCAAACCCCACAGCTGACCCCACTCCTGTGTGTCCTGTCCCAAACCCCACAGCTGACCCCACTCCTGTGTGTCCTGTGCCAAACCCCACAGCTGATCCCCTGAGCTCTGTCCCCTGTCCCAAACCCCACAGCTGACCCCACTCTGGTGTCCCCTGTCCCAAACCCCACAGCTGACCCCACTCTGATGTGCCCTGTCCCCAGACATGCAGGGACCCTCAGCAGAACATTTGTGGTGCTCCCCATGCCCATGTCCCATTCCTGTGGCTCTGTGTCCCCAATTCCCACGCTCTTCTCAACGATTGTCCCCATTCCAGCCACGGGGCCATGTGTGACTGGCTGTGCTGTGGGGTCCTTTTGGGGTTTGAGCCTTGTTTACAGGGGTCCCAATTGTTTACAGGGCTCCTTTTGGGGTTTGAGTGCTGTTTCCAGGCTTTGGGAAGATGATTCATCCCTGCCTTAATGTTCCCCAGCTTGGACAGGCTGGGGTTTCTCTCACCTGGCTCTGGGAGCGTTCCTGTCCCACACATGGCTCAAATCAAGTGTCCTTCCAGCTTTTGTTCCCGGGAATTGTTCCCATTGTCCTCCCCCCTTGGAAGCTCAGCCCCTGGCCACCTCTCCCCATCCTCCATGTGTCCTCTGCTTTCTCTGGACTGGGGTTGGTCCCTCCATTCCTGGCTCTTTTGGAAGGTGGGTTTGTTCAAGCTCTTCCTCGTGGCTTGGAGATCAGAAATTCCTTCTTTAATAGGGGCATTCTGGGTTGTTCCATTTTATTGTTAATTAGGGCAATTATCCCTCATTTCCTCGGGACTCTTGTCTGGCGAGGAAGAGCTGGATCCCATCCCAGAGGTGGCTGTGGCTTTATGGCAGCTCTGTTTTCCCACTGATTTATGGTCTGAAAGTGTTTTATGGTCATCCCTGAGCTCTTCAGGAGACTTTGGAATATTTACCCAGCACAGGGTGCCCCGAGCAGCTGGGGCTGCCCCGGGATCCCTGGGAATGTCCAGGGCCAGCTTGGACATTGGGGCAGTGGGAGGTGTCCCTGCCCATGGAGTGAGATGATCCTCCAGACCCCTTCCAACCCCAACCATTCCATGATTTTAAGCCCCGATCCTGTGCCAGGGATGGAAATGGGGATTTGTGTGGCGCCGTCAGTGAAAGTTGAGTTGGGCCCTCAGAAATCCTTGGAAAGCCTGGCAGGGTTTGATGCCCAGAGTCAGAGCCATCCCTTCCTTCAGCTCCTGGTGAAACCAGGGGTGATCTGGTGAGGGTCAGGGGGTTTCCACAGAGCTCTTCTGGAGCTGAAACTGTGGGAAATGGGATTTTGGGGACCCCCAGAATCCTGTCCCTGCCTGGGGAGGGGTTTGGTCTCTGAAGCAGCAAACGCAATGAGGCTGCTCCTCCTTGGGGTCTTTCTGACTCATTCCTTGGGATGATCAATTTAAAGGGATTCCAGAACATTCCCTGGTGAGCCCTCCTGGATTTCAGCCCCTCTCACAGTCAGGAAACTCCATCCAATGTTTAACCTATTTCTCCTGGGCAATTTAAGCCCATTTCTGTTCTTCTCTTCAGCAGACACAAACATTCCCATGGGAATGTGAGTCCTGGCCTCCTCTGGTCCTCACAAATCCCAAATCTGTTGACTTTGAGCCCAGCTTCCCCCTCTGAGGATGTGGCTGATAAAACACTCCTCTGATGAAGCCTTTGGGAAGTTTAATTGGAAATTCATCATCCCCATGTCCTGTACATCCCAAATTTTGACTCTGCAGCTCCTGGGGATGTGGGGCAACATCAGCCTGGAGAAGTGAGGTGGTGGAGAGCCACAGGAGGAGAGGAGAACACAGGAAATGTTCTGCCATTCCCAGTTTTCTCTCTGGGGGAGCCCCACTGGGTTTTTGAGGATGTCTCCTGCAGAACCTCTCTGCTTTTGGGATCATGACCTGAGTCTTCTCCAAGGGACCCAAAGGGATTCTCGTTCCTAAACCCCCTCACAAGGACTCGGGCATGGAACCCCATGTCCCTGGTGGTGCTGGGGTGTCCTGTGGGCTCTGCCCCCAGCACTGCTCCCTCCAGCTCCTGTGCCAGGCTGGGATAACAGGCAGGTGCCCAGAGAGTTCCAGGACATGGATTCCATCACCTGGAGCCACCTCCGTGTCCTCTGATCCCAGACTGGGCTGGATATGGGGTGGCTCCTGTGGCTGAGGCTGTGCTGGGGACACAAACGGGGTCAGGACATTCCTGTCCCTGCCTGGAGTCCCCTCTGGGGCCTTTCCTTCGGGACCTGCTGCTGGGATTGCTCCTGTTGGGTTAAAGGGATGGAGGAGCTCCCAAGGTTTACCAGGGAGGGATTGAGGGTCTCCCAAGGTTTAGCAGGAAGGGATGGAGGAGCTCGCAAGGTTTACCTGGAAGGGATTGAGGAGCTCCCAAGGTTTAGCAGGAAGGGATGGAGGATCTCCCGAGGTTTAGCAGGCACCTCGCTCTCCTCTGCTCTCAGCCCAGGCTGGATGTGGCTCTGGAAGGTGCCCCATGGGGCCTGGGCTGGTCTTTAGGGTCCACTCCAATCCCAGCCATCCTGGCAGAGGCTGTGAGGGGCTGGCAGGGAGGAATTTCACATCTGTTGCTGGAAGCAGGAGCTTCCCAGCACAATGGACTGGCAGGAGGAGCTGCATGGGGCCATCCCAGCCAACTGCTGCCCCGAGGGGCACCTCGGGCTGACCTCCATCCCCAGGGAACGAGGGGGAGCTGCTGGGACAGGCATGTGGTGCCAGGCAGGGAGGCTGCTGCCTTCCTCTGCAATTCCCTGGGTGAGCAATTCCCTGGGTGAGCAAATCCCTGGGCGAGCAGATCCCTCTGTGAGTAATTCCCTGGGTGAACAAATTCCTGGGTGGGCAGATCCCTGAGTGAACAGATCCCTGGATGAGCAAAGCCCTGGGTGGCTAAATGCCTGGGTGAGCAATTCCTTGTTTTGAGAAAAAATCCCTGGGTGAACAATTCCCTGGATGAACCAAATCCCTGAGTGAGCAGATTGCTGGGTGAGCAATTCCCTGGATGAACAAATCCCTGAGTAAACAGATCCCTGGATGAGCAGATCCTGGGTGAGCAAATCCCTGCACAAACAAATCCCTGGGTGAACAGATCCCTAGGTGAACGAATCCCTGGGTGAGCAAATTCCTGGGTGAGCAAATCCCTGCACAAACAGATCCCAGGGTGAACAAATCCCTGGATGAGCTGATCCTTGGGTGAACAGATCCCTGTGCGAGAAAATCCCTGTGTGAGAAAATCCCTGGGTGAACAGATCCCTGGGTGAGCACATCCCTGGATGAGCAGATCCTGGGTGAGCAAATCTCTGTGTGAACAGATCCCTGGGGGAGCAAATCCCTGGGTGAGCAAAGGGTTAGGGTTAGGGTTCGGGTCTGTGTGAATAAATCCCTGGGTGAGCAAATCTCTGTGTGACCAAATCCCTGGGTGAGCAATTCCCTGGGTGAGCAATTCCCTGGGTGAGAAGAACCCTGAGTGAACAGATCCCTGGGTGAGCAATTCCCTGAGTAAATAAATCCCTGTGTGAACAGATCCCTGTGTGAACAGATCCCTGGGTGAGCAAATCCCTGTGTGAACAGATCCCCGTGTGAACAGATCCCCGTGTGAACAGATCCCTGGGTGAGCAAATCCCTGGGTGAGCAAATCCCTGGGTGAACAAATCCCTGCACCAACAGATCCCTGGGTGAGCAGGTCCCCGGGTGCTGCTGGTGCTGTCCCACTGCTGGAAGTGCTCCATCAGCTGCTGTCCCTCAGGATGGGGTTTTTGAGGGGTGTTTAATGTCAGGCACGTCCCCAGGATTTGTTGTGCCGCTGCTGGATGCTGTGACAACATTTCTTCCCAGCAGAGAGAGGAGGGGGTGAGGCCTCGAGCCAAGAATGCTTCAAAAAATCCAAATGCACTCGTGGAGACAATGCCTAAGACAACAGAAGGAGCTTTTATTGGGCAATAACGCAGCGAGAATCGACATTAAAATTGTTCTGTGGTAAAATAATCTGTGTGCAGAGCTGGGGAGGGCCGGGACCTTTATGGGACAAGGATTCCTTCAGCTCCAGGGCCAGCAGCTGCAGAGTGGAGGGTCCAGAGGAGCTCTGGGAGTCTCCACCTGGAGGGGGTCAGGGACTGGGGCTGGAATTGCCTCCCTGGAGGGACAGAAGGGCCTGGATGTGGCTCTTGGGACGGGGTTTGTTGTCAGCACAGCGGTGCAGGGCTCTGGGGTGAGCTGGAGGATCTCTGAGGGCTTTTCCAGCCTTGCTCATTCCATGTTTTTATAGCAGAGGACTTTTCCCAAGGCTTTGTGCTCCCCCTGTTCTCCCCAGCCTTTTCCCTTCAAATCCAAACCAAATTCCTTTGGTTTTTCATGGATCAGCGCATGAGGAGCTGTGCCTGGGGGGGACTTTGGGGTCTCTCCTTCCCCCCTGATCCCTTTGGGTTCCTGCTCCATTTCCCTGGGCCTGTGCTGACTTCAATCCTCCTTGGCCTCTGCAATCACTCCCAGTTTTCCTTTGGCTGCTGCTTCCCAGTCCTTGTGTCTCCTCAGCTTTGGTGGCACCACCACCTTCCCCAAGAGCTGCTGGCACCAAATTTTCCAATTTCCTCCCCAAACCTGGGAGGGAAGCCAGGCCCAGCCCCAATCCATGGGGAAGCCTCTCAGGAATGTCTGTGGTGTGGAGGTGACCCCGAGGTGTTGGAAAGTCTCTTTTTCCCAGCCCCAAGACTGAAGAAGAAGTCAGGATTCCTTGGCTCTGGTTCTCAAGGTTGTTTATTTGCTCTTATCTATAACATTGTCTGTCTGTCTGTCCTGCTGAGATCTGTCCGGCAGGTCGGGCTGAGGCACACTGACACCCTCAGGGCAGTGTTGGCTCTTTATACTAAAATACTTTATTTACAATAATTTTCCAATACCTATCTCCTATGTCAGACTGTTTGTCTCTAAACCAATCCAGAAGTGCCACCATCCCAGCAGAAGGTGGAGGACAAGGAGAAGGACAGGACATGCCCAGATCCCTCCATCTTGCCCCCTGAACCCCCATTCTAAAAACCCCAAATTCTACTTTTTCCACACCCTCAGGCTGGTGTTATCTTTTTATACTAAAAACTGCCTGTCCTTTATTTACAGTAGTTTCCAATACCTATCACCTCTGTTAGTCAGTCTGTCTCCACCCTAAACCAATCCAGAAGTGCCACCATCACAGCAGAAGGTGGAGGCCAAGAAGGAGAAGGAGAAAGGCTGGACACACCCACATTCCTCCATCTTGCCTCCTGAACCCCCATTCTAAAACTCCAAAATTCTACTTTTTCCACACCCTCAGGCCAATGTTATCTTTTTATACTAAGAACTACCTGTGCTTTATTTAATTTAATAATTTTCCAATACCTATCACCTCTGTTAGACAGTCTGTCTCTACTCCAAACCAATCCAGAAGTGCCACCATCCCAGCAGAAGGTGGAGGACAAGGAGAAGGACAGGACACACCCAGATTCCTCCATCTTGCCCCCTGAACCCCCATTCTAAAAACCCCAAAATTCTACTTTTCCACCCTGTGATAAATTCACTGTCATTCTACTCAAACCCTTGTGGCTTGTAACTCCTCACACAAAGCTGGGAATTGTTTCCAGGGGCTGAAATCCGTGGAATTGGATTCTGACTCCGTGCCAAGGGCTCTGAGCCCTCCAGGGCACCAGAGGAATCTCCTGGCTTGCTGCAAGCTCCTCCTGGGGCTCTGGGCTGGTTCCTTTGGGAGGAGCATTTGGATGTGGTTTGTGGGAATTCTCTGTGCTGCCTTCCTCCTGGAGCTGGGGAAAAAAGGAGGAATTCTGGGATTTGGGAATTTTGGCAATATTTGGGATGGGAAATTCCAGAATTTCGGGATTCAGGAATTCTGGGATTTGGGAATTTTGGGAATATTTGGGATGGGAATTTCTGGAATTTTGGGATTGGGGAATTCTGGGATTCCGGAATTTTGAGAATATTTGGGATGGGAAATTCCGGAATTTTGGGATTCAGGAATTCCGTGATTTGGGAATTTTGGGAATATTTGGGGTTTGGGATTCAGGAATTCTGGGATTTGGGAATTTTGGGAATATTTGGGGTGAGAAATTCTTGGGATGGGAATTTCTGGAATTTTGGGATTGGGGAATTCTGGGATTCCGGAATTTTGAGAATATTTGGGATGGGAAATTCCGGAATTTTGGGATTCAGGAATTCCGTGATTTGGGAATTTTGGGAATATTTGGGGTGAGAAATTCCAGAATTTTGGGATTCAGGAATTCTGGGATTTGGGAATTTTGGGAATATTTGGGGTGAGAAATTCCAGAATTTTGGGATTCAGGAATTCTGGGATTGGGTGTTTTGGGAATATTTAGGATGGGAAATTCCGGAATTTTGGGATTCAGGAATTCTGGGATTTGCTGTGTAAGATGCCACTGAAGAAATGATGAAATTTGGTAAAATATTCCTGGAGTTCCCAATCCCAGAATTCCCCAATCCCCAAATTCCCAAATCCCAATATTCCCCAATCCCAAAATTCCCAAATCCTGGAATTTCTGATCCCAAATATTCCCAGGAATAAATTGGGAATTCCTGCCATTCCTGCCTGGGACCGAGGTGTTCCCAGCTGGAAAAACAGGAAGATTTTAATTTTAATTTTAATTTTAATTTTAATTTTATTTTTATTTATTATTATTAAAATCAACTTTATTATTAAAAATAATAATTATTGGCAAAATTATTGGCAAAAATCAACTTAATTATTATTAAAATCAGCTTTGGTGCTGCTCTCCTGCTTCGTTTTGCACCTGGCAATAATGGGCTGTCCCTGGTGTTCTGTGGAATTTTCCAGACTGGAACGATTTCTGTGGGAAACTGGGAACTGGATGGGGAGGGGAATGTCAGTGCAGGAGGAGGGGGAACAAATCCACCTGGGAATGATTTTAGTGTTAGGATTGAGGATTTTCTATCTGCCAAAAAGATCAAAAAATCAATTTTTCTGTATTTTTGGTGTGAGTGTGGACCTGTGTGGGTGACAGATTTTGTCTTTAAATTTTTTTTGTCTCTTTTCTGAGCTGAAATTTTGCCCTTGGTCTTGGGCTTCAGTTCTGGGCTTTAATTCAGTGCTGGGCTTAAATTTGGGATTTAAATGTTGAGCTTAAATTTTGGGCTTCAGTTCAGGACTTTAATTCAGTTCTGGGTTTAAATTTTGGGGTTTAAATTTTGGGCTTCAGTTCTGGGCTTTAATTCAGTTCTAGGTTTAAATTTGGGATTGAAATTTTGAGCTTAAAATTTGGGGTTTAGTTCTGGGCTTAAATTTGAGGTTTAAATTCTAGGGTTTATATTTGGGGTTTAAATTTTGGGCTTAATTTTGGGCTTCAGTTCTGGGCTTTAATTCAGTTCTGGACTTCAAATTTGGGTTTAAATTTTGGGCTTCAGTTCTGGGCTTTAGTTCCATTCTGGGCTTAAATTTGGGGTTTAAATTTTGAGCCTAAATTTTGGACTTCAGTTCTGGGCTTTAGTTCTGGGCTTTAATTTGGGATTTAAATTTGAGGTTTAAATTTTAGGATTTCAATTTGGGGTATAAATTTTGGGCTTGATTTTGGGCTTCAGTTCTGGTCCTTAATTAAATTCTGGGCTTAAATTTGAGATTTTGAGCTCAAGTTTTGAGCTCGAGTTTTGATTTGGTCATAGATTTTGGGTTTAAATGTTGGACTTCAATTCTGGCCTTAAATAAGTTCTTGATTGATTGGCAGAATGAAAACAAAAAATGAATTTTCCCCCTTGCTTTCCCCACCACCTCAGTGGGAAATCTTTGGAGATTTTTTGGATTTTTGCTGCCGTCCTGATTGGATAAACCTCGGAATCACGAGGTTTAAGCTGCTGCCAGGCCCATCCTAGGCAGGCATTAATTTTAATCCTTTTTTGCCCTTTTTTCCAGGGCAGTTGCACCACTCCTGAAGTCACTGTTGTTTTTCTGCCGTGCTCGGTAGTTAATTTGTTTATGACAAAAGTTAGGCTGAGATTAAACAAACTGCTAATGCTTTTATGTCACTTAATGAGAAGAAAATGTTTCTGAGGGACTCAAACCACTACAGAAGGCTTGAAAAGGGGGGAAAAAAAGAGAATTGAAGTCTGCAGCAGCCTGAGGAATTTGTTCCTCTATTAATTGGGAACAAAAGCCACTTGTGTTGCTCTGTCCCCAGCTCGTCCTCCCTGCATTGTCCCGGAGCTCTTTCATTCCATCTCCCCCTTTGCACTTCAGCTGAATTTATTTCTGTTCCTCTCGGGATGGGCTTGGCTCAGCCCTGCCTGCAGCTCTGCGTGATGGGGTCAGGGAGGCTTTGGGACCTCAGAGCCCTCCCAGTTCCATCCCCGCTGTCCCAGGTGCTCCAAGCCCTGTCCAGGCTGGTCCTGGACGTTCCAGGGATGGGGAATTGCTCTTGGACGTGTCCCTG
The DNA here is from genome assembly GCA_013398715.1 of Nesospiza acunhae. NCBI lineage: Eukaryota > Metazoa > Chordata > Aves > Passeriformes > Thraupidae > Nesospiza > Nesospiza acunhae. The sequence continues at coordinate 36,911 of VZSU01000957.1, forward strand.
CCATGGCAGGGGTGCCACACCAAACTTTGTTTTCTCTGCGCTCAAGTTTGGCTGAAAAGGAATAAAATGATAGAATTTTCTAACAACCCAAGGGAATTAGTCACCAGATATTTATTTCTTAGCTCCAAAGGGAATTGTTCCCTCCTGGTTTTGGAAAAATGATCCTGGAGGAGCAGGAGAGCTCAGGAGGGAAGAGCCAGGGCTGGATTTTCCTGGGAAAAGATCCTGGAGGGTCAGGAGAGCTCAGGGGGGAAGAGCCGGGGCTGGATTTTCCCGGTAAAAGATCCTGGAGGGTCAGTAGAGCTCAGGAGGGAAGAGCTGGGGCTGGATTTTCCTGGGAAAGGAATTCTGGGGGGTCAGGAGAGCTCAGGAGGGAAGAGCTTCCCATGGTGTGCTGGTGTTTCCTTCCTGTCTGACACCAAACTTGATTTTTTTCCACACTAAATTTTGGCTAAAAAGGAATAAAATAATAGAATTTTCTAATAACCAAAGGGGTTTAGTCATCAGATATTTATTTCTTGGCTTTGCCACCTCCAAAGCGAATTTTTATTGGACATTTTAAGTAGTTTTGAGGTGGGTTTTTTTTTTCCTATTTTCAGATGTAAATCCCAAATATAGGTCCCTTCCCACCCAAACCACTCTGGGACTGTCCCCTCCTGCCTGGAGGAGGTTTCCAGCTGAGCTCGGTGTCTCTGGGGGTGTTTCTGGGCTGTACCCCCCAAATCTCCCCCAGTTTTGGCTGCTGTGGGTGCAGAAGTGGCCGAGGACCCTGGGGAGTGCTCAGGGCTGGTGGGGCAGGATGAGGGTGAGATGTGAGATGTGAGATGTTCACCTGCCACCCCTCACCTGCTGCCGCCTGGCAAAGGGCAGGAGCGCCCGGGGATCCACGGGGGACAGATGGGAATGTGCAGCTGGAGCGGAGGAAATTGGGGAATGGGCACTCCTGGTAGCAGAGTTCCCCTCTCTGGGCCAGGGACAGGAGCAGGGAGCTGCTCCAGGGTGGGTTCAGGTTGGATTTTAGGGAAAGGTTCCTCATCCAGAGGGTGCTGGCACTGCCCGGGGAGTGAGAGCGTTCCCAAGGCTGCCCGAGCTCCAGGAGTGTGGGACAGCGCGGCCAGGGATGGCCAGGTGGGATTCTGGGGGGTCTGGGCAGGGCCAGGGCTTGGAGGGATGATCCCTGTGGGTCTCAGGATATCCCATGGCTTCCTGACCCTGGCACAGGGTGGATTTTGGGGTGCCAGGGGTTTAATCCCTGATCCCTGTGGACATTCCATGGCTTCCTGAGCCCTGGCACAGGATGGGATTTTGGGGTGTCCAGCAATGCCAGGGGTGTGATCCCTGATCCCTGTGGATATCCCATGGCTTCCTGGTCCCTGGCACAAGGTGGATTTTGGGGTGTGATCCCTGATCCCTGTGAATCTCAGGTTATCCCCTGACTTTCTGACCCCTGGCACAGGGTGGATTTTGGGTTTGGCAATGCCAGGGGTGTGATCCCTGATCCCTGTGGATCTCAGGATATTTCATGGCCTTCTGACCCCTGGCAGGGGTGGATTTTGGGATGCCAGGGGTGTGATTCCATGGGTTCCTGACCCCTGGCAGGGGTGGCTTTTGGGGTGCCAGGGGTTGGATGGATGATCCCTGTGGATCTCAGGATATTCCGTGACTTTCTGACTGACCCCTGGCACAGGATGGATTTTGGGGTGTCTGGCAACGCCAGGGCTGTGATCCCTGATCCCTGTGGATATCCCATGTGTTCCTGACCCCTGGCACAGCAGAGTGGATTTTGGGGTGCCAGGGCTTGGATGGATGATCCCTGTGGATCTCAGGATATCCCACGGCTTCCTGACCCCTGGCACAGGCTGGGATTTTGGATTTGGCAATGCCAGGGTTTGGATGGATGATCCCTGTGGATCTCAGGTTATTCCATGGCACAGGGTGGGATTTTGGGGTGTCTGGCAACGCCAGGGGTGGGATCCCTGATCCCTGGGGACATTCCATGGCTTCCTGACCCCTGGCACAGGGTGGATTTTGGATTTGGCAATGCCAGGGGTTGGATGTATGATCCCTGTGGGTCTCAGGCTATCCCATGGCTTTCTGACCCCTGGCAGGGATGGATTTTGGGGTGCCAGGGGTTGGATGGATGATCCCTGGGGACATTCCATGGCTTCCTGACCCCTGGCACAGGGTGGATTTTGGATTTGGCAATGCCAGGGGTTGGATGGATGATCCCTGGGGACATTCCATGGCTTCCTGACCCCTGGCACAGCCAGATCTTTGTCTGGCACTTCCCCTCTCAGCCTCCTGGCAGCTCCCTCCTCTCCGAGCTTTGTTTTGTCCCTGTTTTGGGGGATGATAAACTTTGCAGGAGCTCCTGGCTGCACACGGCAGCTCCCCATCCATTTGTGGCTTTCCTGCAAAGATTTTTTTTTTTTTTTTCCCAGTTTGCCCTTTCAAAGAAAAAAAAAAAAAAAAAAAAAAAAAACAAACCCAAAACAAGCAACAAAACAAAACCCAGAAAAAAACAACATCCAAACCAAGACTGAGGTGGATGTTTAAGGGACGCTGAGATGGTGAAACCCAGCAGGCCAATCCC
>VZSU01000957.1:39577-49890 GCA_013398715.1 Nesospiza acunhae
AGCCTCTGGGTGCAGCAGGTCAGCGCTGGCACAGCCCCTCTGGCTCAGGGCTTTTCCCCCAAAGCCCTTCTTGTGGAGCAGCTTTTCCCACCAGCGCTTCTTTAGGGCAAAGAGGGGAAATTAAAGAAGCCCCAGGATGGTTTGGTGGAGCTCTGTCCCAGCCTCTTCCTAAAACCAGCAGGAGGAGCCGAAACAGAGTTTAATTCTTGTTTTCTGTGGCATTAAGCTCTTTTTGGATTTATACATGGGGTAACTGAGAGGAGTTTTAAACAGTTTAATTTAGTTTTAGTCTTGTATGAAGGGTGAGACAATACAGATGTTATAATTTATCTTATCACAATCTGAAGCTGATTATTTCCTAATTACATTAGAAGCATTTTTAACTCATCAACTGTTATTGCACTATACTATAAATACTTAAGAATTGAAATTATCTAAAATCTGATAATAATCTAAAATCCTCATAAATTTTACTACAATATATTGTTTATAACTATTTCTCTAAAATATTTAATCTTTTTAATAAACTCATCTTTTAAAACTTATTTTTATTTAATTTCTCTCTTAATAATACCTATTTTATTCTATAGCATTTCTAAGTCACCATTTCTTACCTCAAAATTTGTATATAAATGCATGCTATGCAAACCTTCTGTCAAGTTTTAAAAATTTTCTGCAAATTTATTTCCTACAGTTTTATTAATAATAATTTAGGCCAGAATAAGAAGGGCTCTACTTTTTATTTTTCAACTTTATTTTAATGTGTTCTATTTCCTTCTGAAATTCCTGTGCTTTCTAAACTTGTATCTTGTGTTAGACTGGATGAATTGGTGTGGAGAAACCTTTCTGTGGGATTGAGGGACAGGAAAGGAGGAAATCTGTCAAACTTGGTGTGTCCATAAAACTCCTGTATTTGAGAGAGGCGCCAAAAATTGTAAATATGGAAAAAAACCACAAAACAAGAGGTTAAATAACGATTATTTCCAAACTTGGTGTTTTCATAAAACTCCTGTACTTGAGAGAGGCACCAAAAATTGTAAATATGGGGGAAAAAAACCCAAACCACAAAGGTTAAATAATGATTATTTCCAAACTTGTGTTCATAAAACTGTATTTGAGAGAGGCACCAAAAATTGTAGATATGGGAAAAAAAAAACAAAAACAAACCCAATGAACAGGTTAAAAAATCATTATTTCCAAACTTGGTTTGTTCATAAAACTTCTGTATTTGAGAGAGACATCAGAAATTGTAAATATGGGAAAAAAAACCCCAACAGGTGAACAAATCCTTATTTCCAAACTTGGTGTGTTCAAAAAACTCCTGTATTTGAGAGAGGCACCAAAACTTGTGAATATGGAAAAAAAACCCAAACCCCAAAGGTTAAGTAATCATCATTTGCCAAACTTGGTGTGTTTGTAAAACTGTATTTGAGAGAGGCACCAAAAATTGTAAATATGGGGAAAAAAACCCAAAACAACAGGTTAAATGATGATTATTTCCAAACTTGTTGTGTTCATAAAACTGTATTTGAGAGAGGCACCAAAAATTGTAAATATGGAAAAAACCCCCAAACCCCAAAGGTTAAATAATGATTATTTCCAAACTTGGTGTGTTCATAAAACTCCTGTACTTGAGAGAGGCACCAAAAATTGTAGATATGGGGAAAAAAAAACCCCAACCAACAGGTTAAATAATGATTATTTCCAAACTTGTGTTCATAAAACTGTATTTGAGAGAGGCACCAAAAATTGTAAATATGGGGAAAAAACCCCAAAACAAGAGGTTAAATGATGATTATTTCCAAACTTGGTGTGTTCATAAAACTGTATTTGAGAGAGGCACCAAAAATTGTAAATATGGAAAAACCCCCAAACCCCAAAGGTTAAATAAGGATTATTTGCCAGAAGTGCCCAGGGTGTGGATCTGACGCTGCTCCTGAGGGCAGGATTCGGGGTCTCCAGGAGGATTTTCCAAGACTGAGGAAGTTGGAAGGGTGGGAAGCAGTGTGGAGGGAGGTGATGGTGGAATTTGGGATTTTGGGGTGCTTTGGGGCGAGGTTTGTTCTTTGCACCACCAAACTGAGTAATTAACGTTGATTATTTTGAGTTGAGAGGCACCAGGGGGGCTCTCTGAGCTCTCCTGTGGGAGGGGGCAGAACCTTCCCAAAATTCCAGAATGTCCATCCTGCACCTTTGGAGTGCCTGGAGCTGGGGCTGGCCTGGCTCTTGTTCCCTCCTGGTCTTGGAAAAATGGTCCTGGAGGAGCAGGAGAGCTCAGGAGGGCTGGATTTTCCTGGGAAAGGAATTCTGGGGGGTCAGGAGAGCTCAGGAGGGAAGAGTTTCCCATCGTGTGCTGGTGTTTCCTTCCTGTCTGACACCAAACTTGATTTTTTCCACACTCAAGTTTGGCTAAAAAGGAATAAAATAATAGAATTTTCTAATAAGCAAAGGGGTTTAGTAATCAGATATTTATTTCTTAGCTTTACCACCTCCAAAGGGAATTTTTCCTGGATGTGTTAAATAATTTTGAGGTGTTTTTCCCCCGTTTTCAGATATAAATCCCAAATTTGCCTTTGCACGCAAACACATCATGACTGCTGTGGGGTTTTTGTTATTTCAATTTATCCCTGAGTGCAAACACAACTTACCCATCTTAATTGTCTTATTGGAATTCTCATTTTTGAGCTGAGATCTTTGGAGTCACTGAGACCCTGCTAGGCGGCCGTGCAGCACTAGATGGCACTCGGGCTCCAAATTTCAGATTTCAGCAGCCAAAACTCCACCAAACTTTAGTGAAAATCCGGCAGCATCATTCCAGTGCTGCCTCTCCTGGCATCTGAGGAGGTTTTCTCTCTTTTTTGCACCTTTAGACCAGGCAGGAGAAGGCAGTGCCCTCCCCACCACCTGCTCTGGGTGTCTGGCTTCTCTTACACTGAATTTAAAGATATTTTACAATTCTGGAATTTTTGTTTTGCCACTGAGAGTCTTTTACTGAACTTGCAGAACTGAAATGGCCTGAAAGAATAATAACTAAATAGATTTTCTCCAGCTTTTAGCTCTGTCTTGGGGTTTTTTGCTGTTTCTTGTGTGGTTGCAGGGATGGGATTCTCCAAAGGGAGAGCACAGATCCCAGTGCAGGAAAAAGGATTTCCTGTGTCCACCTGCATTCCTGGGGTTCTGATTCCCTCTGGAGTGTTGCTCCTCATTGCTGTGATTAATGATTTTTAATATTTTATTGTCACAGCTTGGTCAGCTCTGTTATTCCCGTCTTTCCTCTCTGTCATTTTCATCTTTTTTCTCTCATTCCCATCTTTCCTCTCTGTCATTCCCATCTCTTCTCTCTGTCATTCCCATTTTTTCTCTCTGTCATTCCCATCTTTTCTCTCTGTCATTCCCATTTTTTCTCTCTGTCATTCCCATCTTTTCTCTCTGTCATTCCCATTTTTTCTCTCTGTCATTCCCATCTTTTCTCTCTGTCATTCCCATTTTTTCTCTCTGTCATTCCCATCTTTTTTTCTCCAAAAGCTGCCTGGAATCTGCTCTATCCCTGATTTGTCCCTAATATCTGACCCAAGCTCAAATCCATAAACCTCACTCCAAGCTCAACTCTCGGACTGGGAGGGAATTCAGGTTTAGGAGCCAAAACTTCCCAAAGGCAGGGCCAAGGATGGAATTGCCACAGTCCATTAAAAACATCTGTATTTGGTGTAAAAAATCAGGAAAACAACCCTGGAATTCCCAGAGTGGGACTTGGTCCTTCTGCTTTCCAGAGAAACATTTGAAGACAGAAATTTGGGTTTAACTTCCATCCTTATATTTAATTTGAAGCTGAAGGAGGGCAGGGATGGATGGGATTTTGGGAAGGAATTCCTGCCTGGGCTGGAATTCCCAGATTTGCTGTGGCTGCCCCTGGATCCCTGGAATGCCCGAGGCCAGGTTGGATCCTCCTGGGACCGTGGGAGGTGTCCCTGCCCATGGATGGGGTGGGCTTTGAGATCTTTTCAATCCAAACCATCCTGTGATTCCATGATCTAACACTAAAAGATGTCCCATTAATTGGATCTGGATCTCTTGGGCTGAGGTGGCCCCACCAGGCTCCAGCTCTGTTGTGTTTTATCAAAATTTGGGATATGAAGGGAAGGGAATTTGGGCAGCTCTGGAGATCCTGGAGTTTTCCATTGTCCCTTTCACCCTCAGAGCCCAGAGAACATCCAGAGGATTCTCCAGGGGGGATTTCTGGCCAGGGGGATCAGAGGTGGCTCAGCTCAAAGGCAAACCTTTGTTTCAGGTGCTTCTGGCCTTCTGTGGTCTCTCAGGGAACACAAAATGGTGGGGAAAGGGAGAAAAAGGCTGGAATAGAAAAATTCCAGGTTCTGCTGGGTTGTTCTTGTCTCTCAGGGGACACCACAATGGGTGGAAAATGAAAAGAAAGGTTGGAATAGAAACGTTTTGGGCTTGGTTTGTCTCAGGGAACACCAAAATGGAAAAAGGAGAAAAAAGGTGGAATAGAAACATTTCAGGCCTGGTTTGGGCTGTTCTGGTTTATCAGGGAACACAAAATGGTGAAAAAGGAAAAGAAGATTTGGAATAGAAACATTTTTAAACCAAATTTTGGTACCTGGTTTATGACCCGTCCCTTTGTCCCAGGAGGGTGTTTTTGGGGTCAGGTTTTGGATGATCCTGGTAGATCCTGGCAGCCAAGCTGGGGATGCTGAGCTGGTATGTCTGGAGGGTGTTTTTGGGGTCAGGTTTTGGATGTTCCTGGGTGAGGAACATTCATTTTTGCTCCTTTTGGGGTCAGGTTTTGGATGTTCCTGGCAGCTGAGCTGGGGATGCTGAGCTGGTGTGTGCAGAGGACATTTCTGGGGTCAGATTTTGGATGATCCTGGTGGATCCTGGCAGCAGAGCTGGGAATGCTGAACTGGTCTGTGCAGAGGACATTTTTGGGGTCAGGTTTTGGATGTTCCTGGATGAGGAACATTCCTTTTTGGGGTGAGGTTTTGGATGATCCTGGTGGATCCTGGCAGCAGAGGAGGTGATGCTGATTTGGTGTGTCAGGAGGACATTTTTGGGGTGAGATTTTGCATATTCCTGGCAGCAGAGCTGGGGATGCTGGGCTGGGGGTGCTGATCTGGGGGTGCTGGGCTGGGATGTCCAGAGGACATTTTTGGGGTGAACTTTTGGATGTTCCTGGCAGCAGAGCAGAGGGTGCTGATCTGGGGTTGCTGGGCTGGGATATCCAGAGGACATTTCTGGGGTCAGATTTTGGATGCTCCTGGCGGCTGATCTGGGGGTGCTGGGCTGGGAATGCTGATCTGGGGGGGCTGATCTGGGGGGGCTGATCTGGGGGTGCTGGGCTGAAGGTGCTGATCTGGGGGTGCTGATCTGGGGGGGCTGATCTGGGGGTGCTGGGCTGAAGGTGCTGATCTGGGGGTGCTGATCTGGGGGGGCTGATCTGGGGGTGCTGGGCTGAAGGTGCTGATCTGGGGGTGCTGGGCTGAATGTGCTTGGCTCAAGGTGCTGATCTGGGATATCCAGAGGACATTTTTGGGGTGAAGTTTTGGATTTTCCTGGCAGCAGAGCAGAGGGTACTGATCTGGGGGTGCTGGTCTGGGGGTGCTGAGCTGGGAATGCTGATCTGGAGGTGCCGATCTGGGGTGCTGAGCTGGGAATGCTGATCTGGGGTGCTGATCCGGCTGTCCCTGCAGGTCTGTGTACGATGGGGAGGAGCACGGGCGCTTCATGGAGAAGTTGGAGGCGCGGATCCGCAACCACGACCGGGAGATAGAGAAGATGTGCAACTTCCACTACCAGGGGTTCGTGGACTCCATCACCGAGCTGCTCAAGGTCCGGGGAGAGGCCCAGAAACTCAAGGTGAGATGCTGGGAAGGGTGAAAGTTTGACAAGGAAGTCTCACAGATGCTTGGCAGAAAGATTTTTGAATGTAGAGTCTGATGGAGGAATAGAGATGGAAGCAAGTTTTGATATAGAAGAAAAGAATTGCTGAGCCAGTCTCACTGGATAGCCAAGGAGGCAAAGGGTGTGTTAGTCAGAAGGGGTTTTTATGGCTTAGAGCAAAGGATAAACCCACCCCAAACAAGAAGATGTTTTTACCAAGCAGAAAGAGAGCACAGGCAAACAAGGCAGCAAATGTGGCAAGTAGAAAAAAGGTCTCGGAGTTTTCCACTGCAAGAAAACTGAAAAGCAACTTCTAGCTTAAACTGCAATGTACTGACTTTGAGTGATTGGAGAGCAGTAACATGAATATGGTAATTACAGTAGTTATGATAGGCTGTAGGTAACAGTTAAGGTATAGATTGGTTCTACTGTATGGAGATGCTCAGCAGAGAAAAATATAGAATGCTGTGTAACCTAAAGAAAAGTCTATAATGCATTGTAACCATAAGAGATGTATATAATGCATTGTAACCAAAAGAAAAGTCTATAATGTTTTGTAACCAAAACCAAAGGGCCTCCAGGCCTGCCTGCAGCTGGAGCTGACAGCTGTGGGCACAGCTCTGTCACCCACGACCCCAGACACTGCTGTGACACCTCGGATACAATAAACTGCATTTTGGAGAGCAGCCTGGAGTCCCACATCCCTCATTCAGGCTCTTACAGTGAGAGAAAATACAGGCTGGATAGCAGGGAAAAAGGTTTACAGGAAGGGTTGATGCCTTGAGAAGGCTAAGCTAGAACAGAGACCAGACAGAGTTAAAGAATAAAGCAGGGATTTATTAGGAGGATCTTCTCCATGGATCCACCTTGGGCAGCACAAGAGCCCAGCCAGGGCTGCACCCAAGGTGAACCAAAATGGTCCCAAAATGAACCCAAGATGGACCAAAATGGTCCCAAAATGAACCCAAGATGACCCAAAATGGCCCCAAAATGCACGAGCGCTCCCGGGGTCTCTCCCTTGGATCAGTTCTGCTCCATTTGCACCTTGCAGTTCATTGTCCCATTCCAGCTTTAGCCCCTGCAGTCCCACCCTGCTTGTTTTTCTCTCTCCAGCCCACGGTGTTTGTGCTCCTGGGCTGAGATTTGGATCATTTGTCCTTGGTCTCCAGCTAGAGAAGGAGTTGTTTTGTCACCATCCCCTTATATGAAGCTCAGACCCACACACTAAAGCAGCACAGAGTCTGAAAAATAGAAAAGCTCAAACCTGAGGCACGAGGGTGATAAAGTTCTGGAATGTTCTGCCCAGGGAGGTGGTGCAGTCCCCATCCCCGGGTGTGTTTAACAAAGCCTGGATGTGGCACTGGGTGCCAGGGTTTAGCTGAGGGGTTGGGGTTTGGTTGGATTTGTTATCTTTAAGGTCTCTTCCAACCCTGTGAGTTCTGTGAAAATCCTGCCCTGACACTGCCCTGGGCAGCTCTTTTTAGGTGGCCCCATCTCAGGCACTCTGGGATTCTCAGAACCACATTAATCTTCTCTCCTTTTATCCAGGACATTTCTATTTAAAAAAATAAATTAAAATATAAATATTTATTTTAATTGTTCCTGGAGCAATGGGTTGGTCATTGAAAGTTTAGCAATTATTTGGCCAAACTGGACCAATGTGGTGCATTAAAAGCACCGGGAAATTTCGAGCCAAGCCTGTTTTCATTAGGAAAAGTGCTTTTCCTCATGGATCTTATCCCAGTTCCTTGAGCTAAAATAAGTCTTGTGGCCTTTAAAACTGTGCAGAAAGATGAGGGGAAGGTGGGATTTACCCAGTTCTTGGAAGAGTGTTCAGTAATGTGTGGAAAAAGCCATTTGTACGATGAGAGTTTGGAAGAAGAGCAGGAAGGAAACTGGAGAGGCTTCAGGAAGAGGGAGCAGGAGGTTGGAGGTGCTTGGGGCTCAAGTTTGGTTCCTGTGCCTTAAAATACAAATATTCCAGATTTGGGGAGCACAGGAGTGTCAAAACCTTCCTGGCTCTCCTCCACAAATCCAAGCAGGGCAGGGAGAGGCAGCTGGGCTGACCCTTCCTGCAGGAACAAGGTGGGACCTGGGCTGGAAACCCAAAAACTCTCCCAGAGGAGTCACCTGGGCAATGGGGCTGAGCCGAGTGGCTCCCAAAAAGGGGTGGTTTGTCCCCAGCAAGCAGCTGAGAGAGGTTTTCTGGCTGAGTGGAGCCTGTCCTGGTGGGAAGGACCTTGCTGGGAATTAGGAAGGACGTTCCTGGTGTTCAGGAGTGCGGGAGACTGGAAAAGCTGAAGTTCTAAATCACAAAATCTGTCAGAAAAAGCAGATTTTCTGGAGGAAAGGGAAGAAGTTGAAATGAGAGTGCTGAGTGCTGCTTTTAACACATTTATTTGTTGATTTAAAGCTACCTGTGGCATTTCCCAGCAGGGCTCTTACTTGACACATCCAAGTCTTCATCCCAAAAAGGAGTTTCCTCTCAGGAACACCTTCCTGAGGAGAATTCACCCAGCAGTTCATTGCAGGATGAATCCATTGGAATTACCATGAAATAAGTCCTTTTTTTCCCTTTTTTTTAAATTTTTTTTTAATTTTTTCAAGGCATTGTTTCCAGCCAAGACTTGCACATTGTTTGTTTGCTCGGAGCTGGTTCCCATTCTGCCACCAGCCCCTTTGTTGGTGGCTCACTGTGAAGTCCATCCCTGTCCCCTCAGGATCTCCCTTGATTTCCAGGCCTATGTGATCCATAAAACAGCACATGGCGAAAACATCCCCAGAAAGGCCTTTCTGAAACCCTGGGCCCTCTTTGTGAGGCCTTCCCAGGGGAATCATCTGAGGATCGAGTGCTGAGAGTGGGTTTGGTTCCAGCCATTCATCCTCCATTTGATCTGGGCCTTTGAACCCGTGAGGAGCCAGCGGGGCCCTCCCTGCTCCCTCCTCCTCCTCCTCCTCCTCCTCTCATGTGCTCCTGCCTCTGGGCTGCTCTGGGGCTTGGTTTTTTTGCACAAATGTCCTTTTTGCTGTTGTTTTAGCTCGCTCTGGATGTGTCACCTTCTGTGGCTGGGGCTCTCAGAGTGGCCCCAGATGAAGTAAACCTGAGCAGAACCTCAGGGCTGCGTTTTCTGTCCTGTTTGTCCCCAACCACTGCCTTGGGAATTTTATCTCCTTAAGCATCACCTGGTTGGGCATGAGCCTGAGGTGCCCAGGTGGGCAAGAGACCCCTGGGCTGTGCCAGCTCCGGGGTGGTGGCAGTGGTGCCAGGGCAGTGCCCTTGTCCCCTGTGCTGGCACTGCCGGGGCACCTCCAGGGGGCTGGAGGGGCTGGAGAATCCCTGAGGGAGCTGGGAAGGGGCTGCAGAACCCCTGAGGGAGCTGGGAAGGGGCTGCAGAACCCCTGAGGGAGCTGGGAAGGGGCTGCAGAACCCCTGAGGGAGCTGGGAAGGGGCTGCAGAACCCCTGAGGAGCTGGGCAGGGGCTCAGCCTGGAGCAAAGGAGGCTCAGGGGGCCCTTGTGGCTCTGCACAGCTCCTGCCAGGAGGGCACAGCCGGGGGGTCGGGCTCTGCTCCAGGGAACAGGGACAGGAGCAGAGGGGAGGCTCAGGGTGGATTATTGGGAATATTCCCCATGGAAAGCGGGGTCAGGAATTGGAAGTGCCCAGGGAGGTTTGGAGTGCCCATCCCTGAGGGATTTCACAGCCCTGTGGATGTGGCACTCAGGGGCATGGGGCAGTGCTGGCCCTGGTGCTGCTGGGCATGGTTGCACTGGATGATCTTTTCCAGCCATGATGATTTTGAGATTTGTGATTTCCAGCTGCCCTGTTCAGCAAAGAGCTGCCCTTACATTCATGCCATGGACAGAATGGTGGGATCTTGGCAGGGAATTCCTGGCTGGGAGGGTGGGCAGGGGCTGGGCTGGAATTCCCAGATTTGCTGTGGCTGCCCCTGGTTCTCTGGCAGTGCCCAAGGCCAGGTTGGATCCACCTGGGACAGTGGGAGGTGTCCCTGCCTGTGGAACTGGATGGGATTTAAGGTTGCCTCCAACCCAACCCATTCCCTGATTCTCTCCCTCAGCTGGGTCATTCCTGGTGGATTTTTATCCCACCTCCCCCAGTGTTGTCCCAGCTGGGGCTGTCCCAGGTGGGGCTCCCCTTCCTGCTCCAGGAATCCCAGCTCATGTGGCTGCCAAGCCCTTTTTAATGCTGCAGCTTTTTGCCCTGTCAATCATAACCCAGAGGTGATTCCTTCTTAATTTCATGAAATCCCAGAACTGTTCAGGTGGGAAAATCCCTCTGAGTCCAACCATTCCCAGCACTGCCCAGGCCATGTCCTCAAGTGCCAAATCCATGGATTTAAATCCCTCAGGGATGGGCATTAATGCCCCACTTTTGGGGAATTAATTTCCCCTCATGTG
>VZSU01000957.1:49901-68568 GCA_013398715.1 Nesospiza acunhae
AGGGAAGAGAGCTGGGAGCAGTTTTTGGGATTGCAGCATGAAGGATGGCTCTGGTTGCTGTCCCTTCCCTCGGGAGTGGATGTCACCAGCAGGGACAGGGACAGATCCAGAGGTGGCTCTGTGGTGGTGTTTGAGGGTTCCAGGACGAGGGAAGAGATTAGAATCTTGACTTCATGTTTCAAAATGATTTATTATTATTATTATTATTATTGTTATCATTGTTATCATTGTTATTATTATTATTATTATTATCATTATCATTATCATTATCATTGTTATTATTATAATATTCAGGCTGATTTATTATTTTATGATATACATTATATTAAAAGAAAATGATATATTAGAACTATGCTAAAGAAAGAGAAAGGATTTCATCAGAAGGCTAGAAAGGAAAGGAAAAAATGATAATAAAATCTTGTGGCTGCTCACAGCCTCGACACAGGTGGCTGTCATTGGCCATCAGGTAAAAACAATTCACCTGCTGGGTAGACAATTCTCCAAATCACATTCCAAAGCAGCAAAACGTGGAGAAGCTGAAGCTTCCCAGCTTCTCAGGAGAAAGGATCCTAATGAAAGGATTTTTCAGAAAATATGTCTGTGGCAAGGCTCCATTCCCAGGGTTCCTCTCCAGCTGCCCTTGCTCCTCTCTCCCAGCGTTCTGCCCCTCTGGGATCATCCCAGGGACTCTCTGAGCCCCCTGCTCCCTGCTCTGGGTGAGGGAACAGCTCACCCCACAAAGCCCTGGAGTGCTCGCAGTCCCTGCTATGCCACCTGCCTGTCCCCTCTGCCCGTCTGGCCTGGCTTAGCAAAGCCCAGCTCTGCCAAGCCCAGCTTAGCAGCACGGGGTCTGTGTAAACAATCATCCCTGTTTTCACCCAGGCCTGGAGACTGCAGGAACAATCCCAAACACGACCCCCTGCCCCCCAAAATCCGGGAGCGTGCGGGGCCCCGCTCCAGCCCCGCTTTTCCCTGGAGCTGGGATTGCTGGGGGATTTCAGCAGCAAACCCCTCCAGCCCCAGCCTCAGTTCAGGAGTGGTTTTAAATTACCCGACACGGATTCCTTTTTCCTGGTGGGATTTTCAGGATCTGAGCAAATCAAATAATCTTTGGAGGAGATGCTGGGCTCCTGCTCGTAAAAGCTCCAAATGCCATAAAGGAAATGAGCAGGTTTTGGGGAGGGCAGGCAGCCAGCAGGGCTGCAGCTACTGCAGCAGGGCCAGAGATGGGATGCAGATGCTGGAGGGGAAACCATGGAGAACTCCTTTCTTCCACCCTGGGAAGTTTGAAGGCACCGTGGCTGCTGTGGGAATGGAATGGAGCTCTGAGGTTGGGTGGTTCCGCTGCTGGGAGCACCACAAACCTTCCTGGGGGAGGCTGGGCCAGGGGGCAAATCGTGGTGGCACAGGATCTTTTCCAATAGGGGAAGAAAATGGATCCTGAATCAATTTGATGTGGATGAATCCAAAGTTTTCCTTCTGTCTGACCTGGTGAGCTCAGAAAGGATGGAGATTGTGGGATCATGGAGTTGGTGAGGTTGGAAAAGTTGCTCAAGACCTTTAAGTCCAGCCACCACCAAAGCCCATTCCCAAGTGCCACATGCACAGGGCTTTGAACCCTTCCACGGATGGAGACTCCAGTGCCTCTTTGGGCAGCCCCTTCCAGTGCTGGACAGCCCTTTCCATGAGGAATATTCCCAATAATCCACCCTGAGCTTCCCCTCTGCTCCTGTTCCCTGGAGCAGAGCCCGACCCCCCGGCTGTGCCCTCCTGGCAGGAGCTGTGCAGAGCCACAAGGGCCCCCTGAGCCTCCTTTGCTCCAGGCTGAGCCCCTGCCCAGCTCCTCAGGGGTTCTGCAGCCCCTTCCCAGCTCCCTCAGGGGTTCTGCAGCCCCTTCCCAGCTCCTCAGGGGTTCTGCAGCCCCTTCCCAGCTCCCTCAGCTGTTTCCTGCTCAATTTCTGCTCCAGGATGGTTTTTTTACCTTGCCAATCCCCCTTGGAGCTCCTCCTGCTCCTCCATCCTCATCCTGCTGGAGAATGGGAGAGCCCCATGTGCTGTTCCTTCCCTGGGGTGAAGTTTGTTAAGAATTCCTCATTTCCATGATTTTTCCAAAGGAAGCAAAGCTCTTGGGTGGGTTTGTGAGATCTCCTACTCCTGGAAGTCCTTTGAGGGCTGTTTCCCAGCTCCTGGTATTTTCCAAGTTCTGGGAAAGGTTTTGCTTCCAGAAGGAGCAGAACTCTGGAAATCAGGCAGGAAAAAATTTGTTCCTAAAACGGGGCAGGAATGCAGCAGCAGCTCCCACTGTGGGGAGAGCCTGGATCAGAAAAACCTTTTACAGGAAGGAGCTCGGAAATGAACATTTCCAGTGTTAGGAGCTGCAGAAGGAGATTTTTGGGGGAAAAAAAAGGGTTTTATGGCATGGAAATCTCGAGAGTGATGTGAAATCTCAGAACTCTGAGCAGCCCTGCTGGAATTCCCTCAGGAATTGGCTGTGGTGGCAGAGATGTGGAGCTGGGAATGTTGTCTTGGAAGTTTGGGTTGGTTTCTCCAGCTGTTCTAGCCTGAACTCAGGAGAATTCCCAAAGTCCTCTTCCCACTCCTTGACTGAGTAAAGGGAGAACTGCTGATTTTCCATCCTGCTGAGCCCCAAAATCCCCTTTGTTCTCCTGTGGGTCCTACTGGGGCTGGGAAGGGCTGGGCTGGGCTCTTCCCACTCCAGGGAATCCTCAGCTTTGCCAAGTGGAAATTTTCCAGCTCTGAGCCCCAACTTGGTGGGATAATCCAAAAAAAAAAAAAAATAGGGAGTTTTTAATTCCAGGTATATAAAAATATCTTATACCAGGCAGGAGCAAGGATCCATCCAGAGGGAGATGAAGATCCCAAAGGAAATTTTACAAGAAATTCCATAAATATAAATAATTGTTTCAAGGGAAAGCTCTTGGTAAAGAATCCTTTGCTGCTGGGATATGAAGGAGTTAAAACCTAAATGGAATTGATTTGGTGATGGGGAAGGGAATTAATTCCTCCCCCACTCAGGTGAAAACTGGAGTTTTCCAAACTGGATCCATGAAAACTCCAGCACTTTGAGGCTTCCATGCCTCTGAATTAATTCCTGTTGCCTTTCCCTTTTCTCCAGTGGCAAAGAGGGAAATCCCTGGGTTTGTCCCCCAGTGGCAGAGGCTGTTAACTCGGCCATAAACAGCTTTTCCATGGGATGGGAGCCGTGGGGAGGGATGGTGTTTATGGACAGTTTGTTTTGGTGGGAAGAACATTGTCCTGATTTATGGGATGTGCTCTGTGCTTTTCCCAATATCCCCACAGAACCAAGTGACAGACACCAACCGGAAGCTGCAGAACGAAGGGAAAGAAGTAAGTGATGGATCCAGTCCTGGAATTGCAGCCTGGACTGGTGTGGGAGGGAGAATTCCCTGTCCAACCTGGCCTTGTATCCCTGTTTTCCCTTTTCCACATCCCAGGATTTTCTCTGGAACCTGAGCACTGAGAAATCCCTGTTCACTTTGGGATGTGAGAATTCCCTATCCAGCCTGGCCTTGTGTCCGTTTTCCCCTTTTCCCCTTCCCAGGATTTTCTCCTGGAGCCTCAGCCCTGAGACTTAACAGCCTGTTAACTTTGGGATGTGAGAATTTCCTGTGCAGCCTGGCCTTGCATCCTTGTTTTTCCCTTTTCCACGTCCCAGGATTTTCTCTGGAGCCTGAGCCCTGAGAAATCATTTCAAGTTAGCTTGAAATTAGGAGAATTCCCTGTCCAGCCTGGCCTTGTGTCCTTTCCCCTTGTCCCCATCCCAGATTTTTCTCTTGGAGTCTGAACACTGAATAATCCCTTTTAGCTTTGGAATGGTGAAAATTCCCTGTCCAGCCTGGCCTTGCATCCTTGTTTTCCTTTTTCCACATCCCAGGATTTTCTCCTGGAGCCTCAGCCCTGAAAGTTAACAGCCTGTTACCTTTGGGATGTGAGAATTCCCTGTCCAGCCTGGCCTTGTGTCCTTGTTTTTCCCTTTTCCACATGCTCAGGATTCTCTCTGGAGCCTGAGCCCTGAGAAATCCCTGTTACTTTTGGGATGTGAGAATTACCTCCTTGTGTCCCTGTTTTCCCCTTTTCCCCACCCCCAGGATTTTCTACTGAAGCCTTATGAAATCCCTGTTAACTTTGGGATGTCAGAATTCCCTGTCCAGCCTGGTCTTGTAACCCTGTGTTCCTTTTTCCCCATCCCCAGGATTTTCTCTGGAGCCTCATAAAATCCCTGTTAACTCTGGGATGTGAGAATTCCCTCCTTGTGTTCCTGTTTTCCCCTTTTCCCCATCCCAGGATTTTCTCCTGGAGCCTCAGCCCTGAAAAATCCCTGTTAACTTTGGGATGTGAGAGTTCCCTCCTTGTGTCCCTGTTTTCCCCTTTTCCCCATTTATTCCAGGTTTTTTCCTGGAGCCTCATGAAATCCCTGTTGACTTTGGGATGTGAGATTTCCCTCCCTGTGTCCCCGTTTTCCCCATTTCCCCATTCCAGGATTTTCTCTGGAGCCTCATGGAATCCCTGTTACCTTTGGGATGAGGAGAATCCCCCAGGAGCGAGCGGCCACATCCTGCCTTTGAGAACCAAAAAACTCGGGAGAGATGCCTAAGATGGGAAGGGGAAATAACATTTTGGAATCCACAGGATGCGCTCCGAGGCCACTTCCATGCCTTTGGGTTCGCTGCTCCCTGTTTGAAATCCAGGGAATTCAGGGAACTTCCCTGGCTGGAGCTGCCCCGATCCCGAGCTCGCCCCTTATCAGAGCAGGGTTTGGGCTCTGCTGCTCCTGGGATGGAGCCCGGGGGTGGCTGCTGATCCTGAGGGAGGTTTTCCCCTTTTTCCAGCTGATCCTGGCCATGGAGGAGCTGAGGCAGTGCCGGCTGCAGCAGAGGAACATCTCGGCCACGGTGGATAAACTCACCCTGTGTCTCCCCGGTGAGGAACCTCCTCGTTTTTTAAGCTCTTTGGTGGAATTCCCAGTTTTTTGCTTCCTTTTTGGATTCCCAGCTGTGTGCTCCTGTCTCAGAGCTGTGTTTTCCTTCTCTTCCCAGTGCTGGAGATGTACAGCAAGCTGCGGGAGCAGATGAAATCCAAGAGGTAAATCTGGGCTGGGGTTTCGGGAGAAGAGTCCAAGGAATTGTGTGGTGCTGGGTAATCTAAGGAGAATCTCAGCCGTTCAAAACCAGCTTTTCCAGGTTAAATTTCCTGGGGTTTGGCTGCTTTTCCTCACAGTCCTGCTCATCCTCCTGTGGTGCAGCTGAGAATGGGGATGGCAGCAGGTTCAGATTTGGGGAATTAAGGTGAATTAAGGTTTTCATGGTTTTTATGGCAGCAGTATTGGGGATGGCAGCAGGTTCGGATTTGGGGAATTAAGGTAGATGCTCCTTGGTTTATTATGGCAGCTCAATATTGTGCATGCAACCGAGGTGTTTTACCAACTAAATTTTTTTCCATTAATGCCATAAAACAAATCTTAATCCAATCTGAGAGATCCCAGGAAATGTGGGGGGAATGCAAAGAGCTGGAAACATCAGGATGGTGGGAGCTGGGGAGAAAACTTCTGCTGTAGAAATAATTCCTCAGGACTTGGTGCCTCAGGAATGCTGGGCTGTAAATCCAGGAGTTTCCCCGCCCTGCACCTGCTGAGGGATGAAAATCTGGGATTTTGGCAGGAATCCTGGTTAGTTTGAGCAGCAGGGAGAGATTTTGGAGCCCTGGGGGTGGCAAATTGGGCATGGAGCAGCTGCTGAAGGGGAAAAGGTGCCTGGAGCTGGGGGCCAGGCTGGAACAGCAATCCCACCCTGCTCTGGGATTCCCAGGAGCTCCTGGCTCTTCCCAGGCCACTCCAGGGGAGGGATGGGCTCTCCGAATGTCCTGGGGCTGTTTTGGGGCTGATCTGCTGTCGGAGCTGGAGCTGATCCCTGGGAATTCCTGCAGGGAATCCTCCAGCTGCTCCATGCCCTCCCTCTGGGCAGCATTGCCAGGGGCTGCAGCTGAGAATTGCTTCACTTTTCCCCTCCCTTATTTGGATTGGTTCACTTGGAAAGAAACCCACACTGAAATCCACATTTCAGGAATACTGGGAGCCCTGGCTGGGTTTTTTTCCCTGCTTTTTTTTTTTTTTTTTTTTTTTTTTTTTTTTTTTTTTTGTGTCTGGATTTGCTGGCTGCATTCAGCAGACACAGCACAGATATTCCATTTTTTGATCTGCTCCAGGTCTCACTTGGATCATTTCAGGAGGGGCAGCCATGGGGGAGTTCCTGCCATCAGGGCTGGGTTTGGGATTTGTTTGGGAGAATAAACTCCAAAGAGAGGAGGAATCTGGGGATGTTTCTAAACCAGCTCAGGCTGTTCCCAAATGGAGAATCCACGGCCAGGAGCTGGAGGTGGAGCTGATCCCAGAGCAATGATCAGGGTGAAGAGAGGAAATTTTTCTCTGAATTGGCCAGAATTTAAGGAAGGGACAGAAAAGCTTTTTTTTTTTTTTTTTTTTTTTCTGCCATGGCTGTGTGGAAAATGGTGGAAAAGTCCAAAATTTCTGGAGGGATTTGGAGGCTCTGGAGGGATCAGACCTTTTTATTTACCCCTGGCTCTGTGTGATCTCCAAGCAGTGAGAAATACAATTATAAAATCCTGTAGGGGTTTGGGATGGAGGAGACCCCAAAGATCACCCAGCTGCACAACTTCCACACCCCAGGGTGCTCCCACCCGGCCTTGGGCACTGCCAGGGATCCAGGGGCAGCCACAGCAAATCTGGGAATTCCAGCCCAGGCAGGAATTGCTTGCCAAGATCCCAGCCCAATCTCCCCTTTCCCAGTGGGAGCCATTCCCTGGCTCCTGTCCCTGCAGGCCTTGTCCCCAGCCCCTCTGCAGCTCTCCTTGGAGACCTGGATGCTCCATGAGAACACTCAGGAATTCTCTGGGAATGTTCATCCTGCTGGGAGCTGAGAAATCCCCAGCAGGAACAGGAAAATCACCCCAAAAAGGCCCCCCTGGCCCTGGATTTTATCCAAATTCTGCTTTTCTCCCTCAGCTCTGGGGACACGGGGCTGGGACAGAGCTCAGCTTCCCTCTGGGAGCTGCTCCCAAAAAAAACTCCCAAAATTAAACGATAGGACTAAAATTAGGGGGTTTGTGGGAGGAATGGGACCTGAGAATTCCCTGGAGTATCAGCCCCCGGTGGGTGTTTGTCCCTCTGGGTCAATCCCTGGCTCCCTGGGCATTCCCAAGGTTCTCTCCTGAATTCTGTTAGCACAGAAAGTCTAAAATTCTCAGTAACCTGATGTCATGGAGACATTTAGGGAAGAGATGCAAAGCTGATAATGAAATTACTGATAATAAATTTTCCTTTATACCCTTTTAAGGTTTTGAGCTTGCTTTGCCTTTCTCCTGCTCCTGTCTCAGAGCAGGGAGCGAGGCCCTGGGGATTGGCCAGCACCAAACCCACCACAGTCCTTGGTGCTTTGGGCTGGGAAATCTCAAAATTGGCAAAATCACAAATTGGTGAACCAAAACTGTGAGAACTCCCCCTGAGGGGGAGACTTTAAAAAAAGTTCTGTGCTAGAATTGAGAGATGAACGGGACTTTTGATTTTTAGGTTGTTGTTTATTTTTTCTCTTCAGCGCGCCATCGACGTTCTAGACTTAGCATATAAAGAGAAAGGTATTGAAAAAGTTACAAGACACACAGGTTTAAGGTTTTTTTTTTAAACTATTTTGTCCAATTGACTCTTAGAATATATTTCATTTCTACCTTTCTACCAATAAATAATTATTTGTGTGTTCACACAGCATCTGCATTGTGGCTCTTTCTAACCAATCACCCTGTGCCACCAGCACTGCAGAAGATGGTAGGAGAAGACCTGAGATCATTGGGTCCAACCTAGGACTAAAGACTGCCATGCCAGCTAGACCATGGCACTAAGTGTTTCCTTGAGCACCTCCAGGGATGGACTCCACCAGCTCCCTGGGCAGCCCATCTCAGTATCTAATCACCCTTTTTCTGAATAAATTCTTCCTTAGTGACCAGCCTAAACCTCCCCTGGTACACCTTAAGGCTGTGTCTTCTTGTCTTCTCCGTGATTGCTTGGGAGAGGAGACCGAGCCCAAGGAGATGAGGAGCCAGAAGGAGATCAGACAATGCCCCAAATCCTTCATCTTTTATCCACCTCTGTGACCGTGTTCACAGGGGTCTTATGTTGAGGGAAGAGATGAGGATGTGACTCCGTGTTTCAGAAGGCTGATTTATTATTTTATGATAGATATTACATTAAAACTATACTAAAAGAACAGAAGAAAGGATTTCATCAGAAGGCTGGCTAAGAATAGAATAGCAAAGAATGATAACAAAGGCTTGTGGCTCAGGCTCTGTGTCTGAGCCAGCTGACTGTGATTGGCCATTAATTAGAAACAACCACATGAGACCAATCCCAGATGCACCTGTTGCATTCCACACCAGCAGATAACCATTGGTTACATTTTGTTCCTGAGGCCTCTCAGCTTCTCAGGAGGAAACATCCTAAGGAAAGGATTTTTCATAAAAAGATGTCTGCAACACACCTCCATACTAAAAACCCAAAAATATAGTTTTTCAGCCTATGATGAACTATATTGCTGTATTTCACATGCTCATAGATTCCAGTTCATCCCAAAATCTTGGAAGCTTTCTCCATGGATGAAGGTTAAAGCAGTGCAGTGTTCTCGTGGGGGTCAGGACATCTCAGGACAGGCAGAAAAATATTCCCTGTGCCCTGGGCTCCACCAGAGCAGGGTTCCAGCAGGGCTCCTGACCTTCCCCTGCTCTCCCCAGGCACTACCCGGCCCTGAAGACCCTGGAGCACCTGGAGCACACCTTCCTGCCCCAGGTGAGCCACTACCGCTTCTGCAAGGTCATGGTGGACAACATCCCGCGGCTGCGCGAGGAGATCAAGGAGCTCTCCATGTCCGACCTCAAGGACTTCCTGGAGAGCATCCGCAAGCACTCGGACAAGATCGGAGAGACAGCCATGAAACAGGTGGGATTTGGGAGCGTTTGGGGGGTTTGGGATCAGAGTGCCATGAACGGGGGGAATTTGGGATCACATTGCCATGAAACAGGTGGGATTTGGGAGCGTTTGGAGGGGATTTGGGATCAGAGTGCCATGAACGGGGGATTTGGGGGAATTTGGGATCACACTGCCATGGAACAGGTGAGATTTGGGGAATTTGGGATCAGAGTGCCATGAAATGGGGGATTTGGGATCACATTGCCATGAAACAGGGGGGATTTGGGGGATTTAGGATCAGAGTGCCATGAAACAGGGGGGATTTGGGAGCGTTTTTGGGGTTTGGGATCAGAGTGCCATGAACAGGGGGGATTTGGGGGGATTTGGGATTACACTGCCATGAAACAGGTGGGATTTGGGAGCGTTTGGGGGGATTTGGGATCAGAGTGCCATGAAGCAGGGGATTTGGGATCAGAGTGCCATGAAACGGGGGATTTGGGGGCGTTTGGTGGGAATCAGGGTCAGTGAGACCACCATGGAACAGGTGGGATTTGGGAGTGTTTGGGGGGATTTGAGATCACTGAGACAGCCATGAAACAGGTGGGATTTGGGGGGATTTGGGGGGAATTGGGATCAGACTGCCATGGAACAAGTGGGATTTGGGGGTGTTTGGTGGGAATTGAGATCACTGAGACCACCATGAAACAGGTGGGATCTGGGGGGATCTGGGGGGAATTGAGATCAGACTGCCATGAAACAGGGGAGATTTGGGGGGATTTGGGATCAGACTGCCATGGAACAGGTGGGATTTGGGGGCGTTTCATGGGAATCATGATCACTGGAGACTGCCATGAAACAGGGGGGATTTGGGGGCCTTTGGTGGGAATTGAGATCACCGAGACTGCCATGAAACACGTGGGATTGGGGGGCAGTCAAGATCAGTGAGACTGCCATGAAACAGGGGGGATTTGGGGGCATTTGGTGGGAATCCCACATTTTTTTGGAAGAGGTTGGAGGTTTATTCGTTGTGTGGAAGTTCTGCTTCTCCAAGCCCAGGCTGTGGGATGAGTTTGGGATTTTGTTGCTGGGTGAGGAGTGGTTGTTCCTTCCCTGGCTGCTCCTGGAGTTTTATCCTGGATTTCATTCTGGAGTTTTAACTTGGATCTGGCCATTGAGAAGTGAGGATCCGTTGTGTCCTTGGCTTCTCCCAGACTTTTCCATGGTTTGTGGCACTCTGGGAGGTGCAGTTGGGGGTGGAACTGATGCCTTGAGAAGGCTAAGCTAGAACAGAGACCAGACAGTTAAAGAATAAAGCAGGCATTTATTAAAAGGATCTCCTCAATGGACCCACCTTGGGCAGCACAAGAGCCCAGCCAGGGCTGCACCCTGGATGAACCAAAATGGTCCCAAAATGAACCCAAGATGGACCAAAATGGCCCCAAAATGCACGAGCGCTCCCGGGGTCTCTCCCTTGGATCAGTTCTGCTCCATTTGCACCTTGCAGTTCATTGTCCCATTGCAGCTTTAGCCCCTGCAGTCCCACCCTGCTTGTTTTTCTCTCTCCAGCCCACGGTGTTTGTGCTCCTGGGCTGAGATTTGGGTCATTTGTCCTTGGTGCCCAGCTGGAGCAGGAATTGTTTTGTCTCCCTGCTCTGTGCACAGAGCTCACCATGCCCTGATGTGAAGCTCAGACCCACACACTAAAGCAGCACAGAATCTGAAAACATAAAACTCAAACCTGAAGCCTGAGCACCGACAACAGTGGGTTGACAATTCCCCATAACTCCATTTTTCACTCGTATTTTCCCCTTCCCTGCCCAGGGAGTTGGTGCTACTGGCAGACCTGGAGGCATTGGGTTGATTCCCCAGTTTTGGGATAAAAAGGCAAGAGTTTGTGCACTGCAATTCCATGAATTTTGCATCGTAAACTGGTTTTAAATCCAGCCCAAACTTGGCTGGTGCCTCCCTCACCTTTTCCAGTGGTTGTGTCTGTGAAGAATGAGCTGATGAACTGAAGCTCCCTGGCTGTGCCTTAAATCAGGAATTGCCTTTCCCACTCCCATTGAATATTTGGATTTCATCTCATCCCAGCAGAGCTGGGAGAGGCTCTGGAGTTGCTCTCCAGGAGGGTTTTGCAGCTTTGCTGGAATTCAGGGGCAGGGAGCTTGGCAAAAGTGTCAGCAGAACATCCTGCCCCATATCTTCTCATCCTCAGAACATCCTGCTTCACATCCCTTTTCCTTGGGTGCATCTTGGCAAACTTCTTTACATCCAAGGGCAGCGTGTCCCTGCTCTCAGGCACATATGGAGGGTTGTGCAGCTTGCCTCTATCCAGTGTCTGCTCCAAATGCTCTCCACAAGGGTGTCCCTCCCAGTATGCCCAGTATGGATGGATGGATGGATGGATGGCTGGGTGTTTTCCCTCCCTGGATGTGCACAGAGCTCTGGAAAGGAGCGGAGCTGGCGGGAGGCCCGTGGAGCCGCGATTGGCAGCTCCGTCCATTCGGTTTAAATTAGGATCATATAAATTCCTTTAAAATTGTTTGATTTCACCAGCGAGAACGGAGGAGGCCTGGCTACAATGGGAGAGGAAATGGGGTTTTTGTAACATCACAAACGCGAGGCTGCCGCTGACAAGGGCTGAACATTTCATTTTGTGATAATCACGAGGATCTGGCGGCAGCGCTCGCAGCCGCAGCCGCGCTCCCGGGATCAGGGGAGCTCCCAGCCCCTCTGGGATGGACCCAGGGAGGCATTCCCGGGGTCTCACACCGAGGAGCTCTCCCTGCCCTCCTTCCCTCCTGGGTTTTAGCCCGATCTGAGTTTTATTACCTGAATTCCGGGGGAATTCGCCGCGTTCCAGATCTCGTTGTTAACGGCGGGGCCTGGAGCGGATGAAAGGAGCTGCACACACTTGAACTCCACTTGGACTTTGGCCCTGTGAACCTGCGTGTGTGTTTGGGTTTTGGTGGGGTTTTTTTTACAGGGCTCTGAGCTCCGGGCCTGAATTACATCCCATTAACACGTGCTGATATCCGGGCCGGCCTTTATTATCCCACTCCAGGCTGGAATGTGCCAGGCATGTGGAGGAGGCCACTGGGGATGGAGCTGCTGCGAGTGAGGGGCCAAAAACACCCCAGCCAAAAGGCAGCCATGGATCAGTGCTGGGGACTGCCAGAAGTGTCAGTGCTGCCTTTCCAGAGGGCGGGAAAAGCAGGAGTTTCTTCATGGGAATCACTGGGATGCAGCAGCAGAGCTGGGCTTGGGTAGGTGGGGATCTGAGTAGGGACAGGGATCTGAGTAGGGACAGGTTGATCCAGGATTAACTGGGACAGGTTGGTCCAGGGGGAGTTTGGAATAGGTTGATCCAGGATGAATTGGGACAGGATGAACTGGGACAGGTTGATCCAGGATGAATTGGGACAGGCTAGATCTAGAAGGAATTGGAATAGGTTGATCTGGAATTTGGATATGCTGGTCCAGGAAGAGTTGGGACAGGTTATCTAGGATTAATTGGGACAGGTTGATCCAGAAGGAATTGGAACAGGTTGATCCAGGATGAATTTGGAGCAGGTTGATGGAGGATGAATTTGGGCAGGTTGATCCAGGAGACACAGGGACATTTCCCATTCTCCAGACACAGCCTGGTGGCCTTTTGCTGGCCTGGAACAACGTTCCAAAAAGGCACTTTGGGTCATGTTCCCAACTATCCTGGTAATCCCAGTTATCCTGATAACCCCAGTTATCCTGGTAATCCCTGGCATTTCTGGGCTCTGGCTGAAACTGGGCAGTACAGCTGGAATCCTCCTGGGCTCAGCTGGGTCCTGGTGCCTTTTCCAGGCAGGGAATGTCCCCGTGCTGGGTGTCACTGCTCCAGTGACATTCCATGTTTTCCAGAGGTCACAGAGCCCTGTGCTGTGCCCATGCCAAGGCTGGGCTCAGCCAGAGCCTCTGGAAGCTCCTGCTCAGTGAGGGCTGGGGTTTATCCGGCCCCAGGACTTCCCGAGGCACCCCCAGAGCTGCTTCCTGCTCCCGTTCCAGGGGTTTGCCTTAACAAGGCAAAATGAGGCTGCTTATTAAAAACTGGGAGTTTTCCAGGCTTGGATGCAGCAGGAGAGCCTTGGAAAGGTCGCTCTGGTGGCTGGGAGGATTTCCACAGCAGGCTGGGGATAATGGGATGGGGTGTTCTGCTCCTGGGCAGGTTTGGGAAGCAGGAATTTGATTTTCCAGTCAAATTTAGGAGTGAGACCTTCTTAATCTTCGCTCCTGCTGCTCGTCTGCTGGGGATATTAAAGTCTTAGGAGAGGAAATGCATCCTTGGGGCTGGAGAGATGGGGAGGGACATGGGCAGCCACGGGCTGGGCTTGCAGGATTTTGGGAAGAGGCTCCCACGGCGCAGGGGATGCTGCGTCCCACTGGAGAAACGACGGATGGAGAGGAGGCACTGCCAGGGCTCGGAGTGCCTGGGTTTGAATGAAACACTGCCAGAATTTAGGGGGGGTTCACAGCCATCCCCTTCCTCCTGGCAAGGAGGAGCTGGACGAACAGTGGGAATTCTGCTGGGCTCTGCCCTCAGCATCCTCTGGTTAACCTCCTGCAGAACCTCCTCGAGGAAAACGGGGAGGAGATTTTTTTTTTTTTGTTTTGCACTGGATGAAAACCCCAGCCAGCTCTGGAAGCCCCTGCTATTTTTTTTCATTAAGCCTTGGCTCCAAAATGTGTTATTTTAAGAGTGTTGAGCAGCCCTCTCCGGGCAGGGGAGCCATCACTTGCCACTGGTGTTTGATCTGGAAGCTTTTTGAGACAAAACCTCCCCGAGTGTCTGCCCTGAGCCGGAGCCTCCGCTCCCGTCGCCGCGGCCCGGATCCATCCAGGCCTCCAAGATCATCAAGTGCAACCTTTGAAGTTTGGGACTTCTGGGTTTTCTTCGCTCTCTGGGCTCTGGAGATGAGGTGTGAGAAATCCCAGAGGCAGGAGGTGGCGTTTTGTGGGCTCTGTCACCCTGTGCCACCCCCTGGTCACACTCCGGGACATCCAGCGGTGCCGGGGATGGGCTGGGATGGGATGGGAGCTGCAGGAAAAAGGAGCAGGAGGAGATGGGAATGATGTGAGAAATGGGGAGGGGTTTTGAAGTGGCTCCTGGAGGGAAGTGTCAGGCCAGGAGCTTGAGGTTAAATGCGATCCCTCGGCGCCGTGGATGGGAAACGCGAGCGGGAGCGTCTGGAAGTGCAGGACACATCTGGGGAGGTGCTGAGGGCTTTGTGCAGATCTCAGCAGGTTCTGCCCTTCCTCGTGCTTCCCCTCTGCTCCCTCCCACATCACAGAGCTGCAGTGCAAATGTGCTTATTGTCATAAAAGGGCTTTTTATTCCCCGTTTCCTGGCGTTCTGGGAAGGTTTTGCTGTTTATTTAACAGGAATTCTGTGCCTTTAAGTCTGCCTTGAAAATTTATACTCCATAGGAAGTTTATTAATAAATGGGCATCCCTCTCAATTCCTTTTATGACCTCAGAAATGAAACTGCTAAATCATGGCCTTTTTTATTTCAGCATCTGGGTGAGGAAGGGCCGTGGGGCCTGGGGGATCCCAGCAGTGGATCCACGTTCCCTGGGCATGGCTGCACCAGAAAATCCAAATTTAACTACAGGGCAAGCATGCGCTGGCCCGGCTTTTTGTGTGGTTGCCTTTCAGACCTTTTAAAAGTCTTGAAATCCAGAGATTTAGAAATAAATCCTTAATCTTACAGTCATGGAATGGTTTGGGTTGGGAGGAACCTTAAAGATCATCCAGTTCCAACCTTCTGCCATGAGCAGGGACAACTTCCACATCCCAGGGTGCTCCAGAGCAAATCCAGCCTGGCCTTGAACCTTTTCCAGCCCCTGAGACAGAATTAATAATTAATGATTAATAATTAGGCAAAGTGCCAGATTGAGATAGGAGCACTCCTTATTCCTTCCTTAGAGCCATCAGGAATAGCTGTTGTGTGGGGGGGATTTCAGCTGGGAAAGAGGAGCCCTGAACCTCCTTTTATTCAGCCCTGAACCTCCTTTCACTCATCCTGGACTGTGGTTTTTGGGTTGGGCGTTGTGATTTTTCCTGCTCTTGCTTCTCCTGGTTTTTATTTCCAGGCTGGGAAGTTGCTCCCAGGAGCACCAGGATCCCATGGGCTCTGGGGCTGAGGCAGCTCAGAGTGACCCCACAATAAACTCAATTTGTGCCTGGTTTGGTGTGGAGGAGCTCAGGGCTCTGGGCAGCACGGCCCTGCCAGGAGAGGTGATGGAATCACCTCAAAAATCTCTGGGAATGGCTCCCACCAGGATGCTGCTGCCCAGGATGATAAATTCAATTAAAAAAAATAAAAAATGTGGCTGCTCATAAACCTTTTAAATGGACTGGGTTTTCCCAGATTTCTGCTCTTAAAAATTCCACGGGTGGTTTTGGCGATGGGGAGGGGTTTGATGTCTCTGTGCTCTCCAGCTGGGCACTGCTCCTGCCCTGGGACTCTGCAGATGGGGAGGAATCTCAGGAGGTTTTGGGAGCGTTCCTGGTGTCCCACAGACGTGGAGTCAGGGAATGGTTTGGGTGGGAAGGGGCCTTAAATCCCATCCCATTCCCATGCCAAGGACTGTGCCAGGGTGCTCAGAGTCTCCAGGTCCTCATCTGGAGCTGCCAAACATTTGGTGAATTTGGCAAAACCCCAGTGCTGTGCCAAGGTCGCAGCTGGGCACCCGAACTCAGAGTGCCACAACCACCCCAAACTGCCCCCGAGTTCAGGTTTTGGCTTTTGGTCCAGGTGAGCAAAACCTGATCCTTCCTGCAAATGAGGGACCTGAAACCTCGTGCACAGGGTGCCAGCTGGACCAAAATGCCCGTTTGGGAATGTCAGTGCCATGGAATTCCTGGGAGCTTTGTCCAGCCCTTCCTGCCCTGGGCTGGGAGTGATCCCAGGGAGGGAACAGCTCCAGTCTCCAGGGAATTCACCCTGGGGCTGGAGTGAGATGGAAATGGGTCCTTGCTGAGGGCTGGGCTTGTGCCAGCTGAGGTGCAGTGGTTCCAATGTCAGGGAATGGTGGTTCAGTTCTCAGGGAATGGCAGTTCTGTTTTCAGGGAATGGTGGTTTGGTTGTCAAAAAATGGTGGCTGAGTTCTCAGAGAATGCTGGTTCTGTTTTCAGGGAGTGGCAGTTCTGTTTTCCAATGCTGTTTTCCATGTTTTCCACACTGGAGAATGGTGGCTCTGTTTTTAGGGAATGATGGCTCCATTTTCAGGGAATGGTGGCTCCATTTTCAGGGAATGCTGGTTCTGTTTGTGGGGAAGGGTGAGTCAGTTCTCAGGGAACGATGCTTTGCTTTTCAGGGTGCAGTGATTTGGTTTTCAGGGAACAGTGCTTTGGTTTTCAGGTAATGGTGGTTGCATTGTCAAGGAATGGTGGTTCTGTTTTTAGGGAATGGTGGTTTGCTTTTCAGGGAATGGTGGTTTAATGTTCAGGGAATGCTGGTTTGGTTCTCAGGGAATAGTGGTTCAATTTTCAGGGAATGGTAGCTCAGTTGTCAGGGAACGATAATTCAGTTGTCAGGGAATGGTGGTTCAGTTTCCAGGGAATGGTTGCTCCATTGTCAGGGAGTGGTAGCTCAGCTTTCAGGGAGTGGTGGTCTGTAGGAACACGGTTTGTGGTGATGAACAGTGGGGCTGTGGCCCCTCATCATCCTTAATTGGGCACAGCTGTGCAGGACAAGTGAGCAGCACTGACAGCACTGAGCCATGGAGTGCCCAGGTGTGCTGAGCAACCACAGAGGGCACACAGGTGTGATGTGTGAGCATGAGGGGATAAAAGGCTGGGCTGGAGAACAAGAAGAGCAGACACTTGAAGAAGTCTGAGGTGGAATGGTGTTACTGTGTGTGGGCAGATCCCTGAAGCCTTCTGGTGAGGTGAGGTGTTACTGTGTGTGGGTTGAAGCCCTCTAAAATTGTGTGGTGATGCTCTGTGTGTTGTGGCCATCTTGACTGGGACACGTGCTGTGATGGTGGTTCAGCTCTCAGGGAATGGTGGTTTGCTTTTCAGAGACTGGTGATTTGGTTTTCAGGGAACTGTGGTTTGGTTTTCAGGTAATGCTGGTTCCATTGTCAGAGAATGGTGGTTTGGTTGTCAGGGACTGGTGGATCAGTTCTTAGGGAATGGCAGTTCTGTTTTTAGGGAATGGTGGTTTCATTGTCAGTGAATGGTGGCTCAGCTTTCAGGGAATGGTGGCTCCATTGTCAGGGAGTGGTGGTTTGTAGGCACACAGTTTATGGTGATTGGCAGTGGGGCTGTGGCCCCTCATCATCCCTAACTGGGCACAGCTGTGAGAAGCAGGTGAGCAGCACTGACAGCCATGGAGTGCCCAGGTGTGCCCAACAACCACAGAGGGCACACAGGTGCAGGCCATGAACATGAGGGGATAAAAAGGTGAGCCGAAGGACAAGAGGAGCAGACACTTGAAGAAGTCTGAGGTGGAATGGTGTTACTGTGTGTGGGCAGACCCCTGAAGCCTTCTGGTGAGGTGAGGTGTTGCTGTGTGTGGGTTGAAGCCCTCTGAAATTGTGTGGTGACACTCTGTATGTCATGGCCATCTCAGCTGTGACATGTGCTGTGATGGTGGCTCCATTTTTCAGGGAATGCTGATTCATTTTTCAGGGAATGGTGGCTCCATTTTCAGGGACTGGCAGTTCAGCTTTCAGGGAATGCTGGTTCATTTTTCAGGGAATGGTGGCTCCATTTTCAGGGACTGGCAGTTCAGCTTTCAGGGAATGCTGGTTCATTTTTCAGGGAATGGTGGCTCCATTTTCAGGGAATGCTGGTTCATTTTTAAGGGAATGGTAGCTCCATTTTCAGGGAATGCTGGTTCATTTTTCAGGGAGCGGTGGCTCCATTTTCAGGGAATGCTGGTTCATTTTTCAGGGAATGGTGGCTCCATTTTCAGGGCATTGTGCCAAGCTGCCTGCCCCTTCCCATGACACTCTGGGCCAAATTGCAGCCAGGTGCTGCAGCGCCACTGAGGGGATCCTGCAGCAGCCCAAGGCTTCCTTTCCCTCCAAGGTTTTTTGCAAAACCCCCAAGTTCTGCTGTCAGGCTCAGGTTGTTTAAACCTCTCCACATATTCTTCCAATTCTCATCTATGGCAAATTTAGAACAGCTTTCATTTCAGGGCAAATGTCCTTCAGTTCTTCCAGGCCAGGAGGAGCTGCTTTGATCCCCTTTCCTGGTTTTTGGGAATGGGACAGGGAGGAGATGGCTGGGACCCCCTGGTGGCTTCGATTTGGGGTCTCCATCTGCTGTTCCTCAGGGAGGCTGGGAAAGGCTGGGATCCAGCGGGGTGGAAGGAGCTCCAGGACATTTCCCTGGTCTTGTATTTCCAAGGAAGGTTGGATTTGGAGTTTTCATTAAAAATTTCAGCATTTCGGTGGTGGGTGTTGACCTGGGCCAAGCTCACCTGTGCCTTGGGATTGGGTTGCTCTGGTGGGGAAACCCTGTGAGATCTGAGCCCAGCACTGCCCGGGCCACCGCTGCCCCATGTCCCAAGTGCCACATCCGCAGGGATTTGGAATTCCCCAGGGATGGGGATTCCCCCGCTTCCTTTGCAGGTTTGGGAGGGAAATGTGGGTCCTGCTGTGTTCCCATTC
>VZSU01000957.1:68911-80436 GCA_013398715.1 Nesospiza acunhae
GTGGGGTGCAGCTGGCTGGGGGTGTTGGCTGTGACTGATGCTGGGATGGGTGAGGGGGGAAGGTCTGGGGCAGAAACTGCTCCTGTGTGTAGAGAGGGAGGAGCAGGAGGTGCCCGCAGGTGCTGGTGTTTAACCTCCTCCCTGAGTGCAGAGGCTGGGGGAGTTGTGCTGCTTCCCTGGGCAGGCAAAATTCCATTTCTGCTGCTTCCCCACGGATCCCCATCCCCTCTGTGCCAGCTTTCCCTTGGCGTGCCCGTTAAAAACAAGCAGAGCTTTCCTCTGGGGGCAGCTCCTGCTCCAGGCTTGGGATTTTCCATGTTTTCAGCTTCCCAGGGGAGTTGGGAAGCCCTTGGGAAGCTGTTCCTGCCTGGCACTGGGATCAGAGTTCCCAGGCAGGGATGGGAGCAGCGCTGAGTGTTTGGGCTTTCCTGGGATTGTCACATTCCCAGCTCCTTGTCCTCGGCATCCTGCTGGGGACACAGCTCTGGGTGTCTCAGTTGTGGCCTTCTCCTTCAGGAGAACCTCCCCAAAGGCTCTGGGAAGTCCTGGATTAAGCAAAGGAAGTTCTGGAGAGGAGCAGCTCATGGCCCTGAGCTGTTTGGGGTTGTGTGAGCCGGGCTGTGGGAACTGGAACCTTCCATGGGGTGTTGGGGAGGGATTCCTGCCTGGGAGGGTGGGCAGGGGCTGGGCTGCAATTCCCAGATTTGCTGTGGCTGCCCCTGGATCCCTGGCAGTGCCCAAGGCCAGGTTGGGCACTGGGGTTTGGATCCACCTGGGACAGTGGGAGGTGTCCCCATGGCAAGGGTGACTCTGGATCATCTTGAAGATCCTTTCCCACCCAAACCATTCCATAATTCCATGATAATTATTGCTCTGATAACTTGTCCCTCCTGTTGGTTTGCCCTCTGGGCCAACTTCCCCTTTTCCACTTGCTGATGTGTCCATGGAGGTTCACATCTCCTGGATTTTTCCTCTTTCCAGTACTTTCCCCACTATTTCCAACATAATCCAGGTTAATTTTTTCCTCTCTTTTTGTGCTTTGCCTCTTTGCAGCCTCTGTGGTTCATTTCCATCCACGTTTCATTAAAACTTGGAAAATCCATCTCTGCCTTGTCACCCTCAGTAGGAGCTGGTGCTGGGGGAGTGTGACAGCGTGGGGAAAAGCTGGATGAATTTTCCACCTCTGTGGCTCGGTTCCTTGGGCTCTGAGTGGAGAACCCTGCCCAGACATGGATGTGATGGATGTGTTCCTGTCCTGCAGCCAGGGCTGGTTCCTCTCCAGGGATTTGTGGCTGGCCCCCAGGAGAAGGTGGCCAGGTCACCTCCCTGTGCACCCAGGCCTGGCTGAATCTATTGATGCTGTGTCCTCGTCCCTCCCCTTCCACCTCAGTGCAGAGAAGGAGAAAAACAACACAATTATTCTGGAATTTAGGCCCAGCTCAGACTGGGATCAGCTGGGCTCTCCTGGTGTCTCCTCCCTGGGCTCTCCATGATTCCAGAGGTGCTGTGGGTGAGCTGGGAGGGTTTGAGTGTGTTGGGGTTTGCAGAGACCCTCACAGCCCCAGGGCTGGCTCAGGGCTGCTCCTGGGGATGCCTGGTTGGGATCCCTGGGGCTGAGTTCCTGCAGGAGAACCCCTGACCCTGCAGTGCCTTGAGATCCCAAGGGCAGATGCAATCTGCAGGTGCTCCAGGGAGCTGTGGGGACATTGCTGTGACCGTGTTCACCGGGGTCTTATGGTGAGGGAAGAGACGGAGATCTGACTCCATGTTTCAGAAGGCTGGTTTATTATTTTATATATATATATCATTAAAACTATACTAAAAGAATAGAAGAAAAGGTTCTCCTCAGAAGGCTGGCTAAGCTAAGAATAGAATCAGAAAGAATGATAACAAAGGCTCTGTCTCAGACTCTGTGCCTGAGCCAGCTGGGCTGTGATTGGCCATTAATTAGAAACAACCACATGAGACCAATCCCAGATGCACCTGTTGCATTCCACAGCAGCAGATAACCATTGGTTACATTTTGTTCCTGAGGCCTCTCAGCTTCTCAGGAGGAAAAGTCCTAAGGATTTCATAAAAGATGTCTGTGACACCCTGCCTTTGATCTCTGGAAGCATTGGGTAGCTGGGACTTGGGGAATGTTGAATATTTCACAGTAATACCTGTGAGCACCTTGCTGAGAGCAATCCCAGCATCCTGGCGTGCTTTGGGTTGGAAGGGACCTTCAAGGCCATCCCATTCCATGGGCAGGGTCACCTTCCACTGTCCTGGGGCGCTCCAGCCTGGCCTGGGACACCTCCAGGGGTGGAACAGCCACAGCTGCTCTGGGAATCCATCCCAGGGCCTCACCTGCCTCTGAGTGAGGAGTTCCCTCAGTGTCCTCTTCCTGCTGCTGCTCCTCATCAGCCTCTCCTGGGGCTTCCCAGAAATCCCTTGGCACAGGAGAAGCTGGAGATCTTTTTGTGACCAGAAATCCACTGGCACTGGAAAAACTGGAGGTGTCTTTGTGACCAGAAATCCCTTGGCAGAGGAGAGGCTGGAGATCTCTTTGTGACCAGAAATGCACTGGCACAGGGGAACCTGGAAATCTGCTTGTGACTAGAAATGCACTGGCACAGGAGGAGCTGGAGATCTCTTTGTGACCAGGAATTCCTTGGCACAGGAGGACCTGGAGATCTCTTTGTGACCAGACATGCACTGGCACAGGAGAACGTGGAGATCTCTCCATGATCAGAAATCCACTGGCACAGGGGAGCTGGAGGTCTCTTTGTGACTCATTTTTGTGATCAGAAATCCCTTGGCAGAGGAGAACCTGGAGATCTCTTTGTGACCAGACATGCACTGGCACAGGAGGAGCTGGGGATCTCTTTGTGACTCATTTTTGTGACCAGACATGCACTGGCACAGGAGGAGCTGGGGATCTCTTTGTGACTCATTTTTGTGACCAGACATGCACTGGCACAGGAGGAGCTGGGGATCTCTTTGTGACTTGAAGCATTTTCCTTTGGGCTCGCTGGCGGGTGACACAAGTGGAACATGGAGCTATTAATGAGCAGCTCTGCAGGGAAAGGGAATTCGTGTCCTGTGGATCAAAGGAATTTGCTGGGGATTAATTCCATTTATTTACAAGTTCAGCTGCTTTGTAAACGTCTCCTTGTCGGGCCGTTCCTGTTAACAGCGGCTGGGGCTGTTTTTAATAACCCTTTTTATTTGGAACAAAGCTGGCAGAAACGTTCTCTGCTTTCCTTCAGGCTTGGTGGCATTGCCTTCAACCTCCCTGGCCTCAGAGGCTGAGGTTTAACCCCTTGGTAGCCGGGGGATCTGCTCCAGACACGGAATATCTGGAAGCACTTGGCACAGGCTGCAGGAATCTGGTTTGGGTCTCAGAGCCCAGAGTTTGACATGCAATTAAAAGGCTGCGAGCTTTGCTCACTCTTATAAATTTCTTGTGCAAGTGTGGCTGTTAAAGTGCACTTTTATCAGCCACCTGTGCCTGCCTGGCTGTTTTACAAAGGGGCACAGGCCCTGTAAATTGGGGTTTTTCACGTGTCCCATTTCAGGGGTTACTGGGGAAAGGGGCTGTTGGTGCAGCTGCAGGGGTTTGTGTTTGCAGCTACTGCAGCTCTGCTTTGGGGAGGGAGCTTGTGTGGGGCCAGGGATGCACACCTGGGCTGCTCCCAGGGGAGAGCTGACTGCAAACATTGCACAGGAGCTGTTCCTTAGGCTTCAGGGACTGGACACAGACCTGGAAGGTTGGAGCAGCCTTGACCCTCCATGGGACTGTTGGGAGGCATCTCATGGACTGGAATGAAAAATGCAAAGTGGAGCTGCTGGAGAGAGCCCAGAGGAGGTCATGGAAATGCGTCCAGGATTCTGGAGCCCCTCTGCTCTGGAGCCAGGCTGGCAGAGCTGGGAATGTTCCCCTGGAGAAGGGAAAAATCCAGGGAATCCTCAGAGTCCCTGGAGGGGCTCCAGGAGAGCTGCAGAGGGGCTGGGGACAAGGCCTGCAGGGACAGGAGCCAGGGAATGGCTCCCACTGGGAAAGGGGAGATTGGGCTGGGATCTTGGCAAGCAATTCCTGGCTGGGCTGCAATTCCCAGATTTGCTGTGGCTGCCCCTGGATCCCTGGCAGTGCCCAAGGCCAGGTTGGACACTGGGACTTGGAGCAGCCTGGGACAGTGGGAGGGGTCCCTGCCCATGGATGGTGACACTGGATGGGATTTCAGGTCCCTTCCCACCCAAGCCCATTCCATGCCTGTGCAGGACCCACCCTCCATGGGGCTGCTCAGCCCCGTTTGTTGTGCTGAAGTTCAGCTGGGAGGCCCCCCATGGAACACAGGGCTTGGTTTGTAGGGCACAGCCAGGGGAGGTCTCGTTTAAACTCCTGCTCACACTTTTAGGCCAGGCTTTTCTTGGGGTTTTACCTCAGAAACCTCCATGGATGAGGCTGCAGAACCTCTGGGGTTTCAGTAAGAACCAGCCGTGTTTTGTTCCTGCACCTTCCTGGTGACCTCCGGTGGGGACTGAGGGTTCTCTTGGGAGCCTTTTCCTCTGGGATGCTCCAGCCCCTGACCTCATCACAGCTGTCCCCGTGCCCTGCCTGGGCAGTGCCATCCTTGTCCCACGGGATCCCAGCACTGTTCCACGGGCTCCTTGGGATGTGGTGATTTCACAGAACCATGGACTGCTTTGGGTGGGAAGGGACCCTAAATCCCACCCATTCCCACCCCTGATGGTTCTTTGTGGGGTGGTTGGGTGGAAATTTGTCAGTTGTGTGTCCCAGCTCAGCCTTGGAACATCCAGAGCGGGGATGGGACAGGTGAGGAGTCCCGCAGCTCCTTTTCCATCCTGGCATCAACCTGAACCTGCAGGAAACCCCTTGGAACTGCAGGAATCCCTTGGTGATTTTTTTAAATTTTTTTTTTCTCTTAAGGTTGGGATTGAAAGTGTTTGAGATGGCATTTTTTTTTGTTTGGATTTGAATATTTAATATTTTTATTTATATTATAGTCTTGTAAGTTGTGAGTTTTACAGTATTTCACTAATAAGTGATAAAATGGCTCTGTATTTATTTTGATAACGTCTTTTAAGGAAAAACAATCTAATTAAGAAATGATACATACATTATTTTTATTTTCAACTTAATAACTAACTATTTCTGTGTCATAATGTGGACTTTTTGGTCTAATTATCCAGTGCTACCCCTGCCATGGCAGGGACACCTCCCTGTGTCCCAGGTGGATCCAAGTCCCAGTGTCCATCCTGGCCTTGGACGTTCCTGGGGATCCAGGGGCAGCCACAGCAAATCTGGGAACTCCAGCCTGGCAGGAGGAATGAAGGACCCATGGCAGGAACTTTGGGATCACCCTGGTGAAGGTGCTGAGGTCTCCTGCCCATGCCCTGAGCTTTGTGCGCAGGGCCTCAGATGGGGAGGTCCCTCTGTGGGATCACGGTCCTGGAATGTGGGTAAATCCCAGCCAGGGAGACTTGGATTAGCTCTTCCACCAGCAGGGACAATAAAATTCCATCCCCCAGGGAGGGATGATGGGATTTGTGGAGGCTGCACGGGGCTCTTCCCTGGTTTATGGAAACCTCTGGGGTCTGGGAGTGCTCCCAGGTGTCCCCAGGCTCTGGGGCTCAGTCCTGCAGTTCCTGTGGGATTGTGGCCAAGGGCTGGACACCCCCGCAGGCCCTCTCTGTCTTTATCCCATGAATCCCAACCTCCTCCTCTCCTCTTGCTCTCCAGGGGTTTTCTCTGCAAAGCTTTGCCCACCTTGGAGTCTTTAAGGCTTAATTTTATGCTGTGCTTTTATTTTATATAGAAATAAGGACAGGATGAGTTGGCTAACTGAATTATTTCCTTCATTTTATCACTTCTTGCCTCATGGAGCCTTAATATCCGTGCTGGGACTCCCCAGTTTGTTCCATATACCCCCAAGAGCTTTTTGGGGGGACATTTTCCCCTCAGAACTCCAGATTTTGGGTGCCAACTCCTCTCCCCCTCCTCAGTACCAAACTCTGCTCTTTGTGATGTGGTTTTAAAATCCCAACGATTTGCTCTGACTCAGAGCCTTCCCATCCCGAGCAGCCACGAGGAAAAGGAGCTTTTTGTGCCTCATAAAGCCCTGGGGAACAGTTGCTGCTGATAAAATGCTGACAGACCCCCTTGCTCGCCGCTCCCCGTGATGCCACTGCAGGGAAATGTCACCATGAGCCTGCCTGGGACAGCTTGTGTACAGCTGAGCTTTATCACAAACAAACAAGGCTTTGGAAGCCTTCAGTGATTGCCATTTCCCCCCCCCCCATCCACCCCCTTCAAGCATTTATTTGCTTTTCTCCCTTTTAAGCTGAATTTACGGCTTCCTGGCCCCGCCGATTTCTGATTGACTTAAAAAAATCATCGTTATAAAAAGGCCCCCGTGTAGATGGAGCTGCTGAAATGCCTCCAAGGCGTTGTTTATAGGTCCGTGTTCCCTCTCTGCCCAGGGAAAGTGAGCCTTTAATGCCTTCCACATTTCCTGGGCTCCAGTACAGAGCACTGTGGCCTTTGGAGATGCTTTTTGCTGCTTTTTGGGATTCTGAGGGAAACGTTGGCAGCCAGGGCCGGGGCTCTGCCTCTCAAGGTGAGGCTGATGTGTCTGGAAGGCTCAGGAGCGGCTCTGGTGGGAGCTGGAGAGCTTCCAGAAGGTGCTGTTGGATGAGTTTTGCTCCAGAGGGGATGGAGGGTGAGAAAGGCCAAGTTTTTCCAGGCTGGAACAGGCTCCAAGAGCAGAGAAACCTCAAAACATCCCCTGGTCCCACCTTGGCTTGCAAAGCCCTGTGGAGCTCCAGCCCTTCCCACCATCCCTGCAGGCAGACAGGGAACTCGTGGTGGGATGGAGATGGAGCAGGGGCGCCTCAGTCACCTCATCCCTGGACACCCATGGCTGAAGTTTGGGATGGAATTCCCATTCCTGGACACTTCTGTTGTATTCCCAAGGGAATGAGGCAAGCAGGGAACACAGGGTGAGATGGAGCAGGGACATCTCGGTCACCTCGTCCATGGACGCCTCCAGGTTGTGTCTGTGGCTGAATTTTGGGATGGAATTCCCATTCCTGGACACTTCTGTTGAATACCCAAGGGAATGGGAGTTGAGGCAGACAGGGAACACGTGGTGGGATGGAGATGGAGCAGGGACACCTCAGTCACCTCATCCCTGGACACCCATGGCTGAGGTCTGGGATGGAATTCCCGTTCCTGGACACTTCTGTGTAATTCCCAAGGGAATGGTGGTTTAAGGAAGGTTCAACCATCTCCCCAGAGCTCACCAGTGCCTTATTCACCTTGTCCATGACCACCCCTCCATTATTTATTTAATTATCCTCCTGCAGCCACCTGGAATGGATTTAGGGAGCACAGCTGGTGTCCCTTTGTCCTTTCTCCTGCATTGATTACAGTTTTATGTAAGAGACACTGCAGGTTTTGCTCTCCTGAGAGGTTTTTTTCCATCTTCTTCTCATTGTTGGGGCTGTGGGGTGAGCACAGGCTGCTCCTGCAGGGACACAGGATGGACATTCCAGGACATGGATTTGGGACAAAGTGGAAGCAGCTGCTCACTTTGGCTCTAGAATTGTTCAGTGTCTGATTTTTGATGTGGAAATGGAGTTTTCCTCCTGTCCTGTCTCACCTGATGGTTCTTTGTGGGGTGGTTGGGTGGAAATTTGTCAGTTGTGTGTCCCAGCTCAGCCTTGGAACATCCAGAGCAGGGATGGGACAGGTGAGGAGTCCCACAGCTCCTTTTCCATCCTGGCATCAACCTGAACCTGCAGGAAACTCCTTGGAACCGCAGGAATCCCTTGGTGATTTTTTTTTTTTAATTTTTTTTTCTCTTAAGGTTGGGATTGAAAGTGTTTGAGATGGCATTTTTTTTTTTGTTTTGATTTGAATATTTAATATTTTTGATTTATATTATAGTCTTGTAAGTTGTGAGTTTTACAGTATTTTACTAATAAGTTATGAGATGGCTCTGTATTTATTTTGATAACATCTTTTAAGGAAAAACTATCTAATTAAGCAATGATACAATATTTTTATTTTTACCTTAATAACTAATTAGGTGTCGTAATGTGGACTTGGTCTAATTATAAAACATTACTTCAACTTATAAAGAAGAAGGTGAAGAAGAAGGGTTAGCTTCTGCTCTAAAACTTCCATCTTGTCTTTTATTTTAAAACTTTAAACTCTGAGTTTTTTACTAGGTGATATTGCACACTTCTATTCTAACTATACACTCCTAATCCCAGTGTTATCAATTAATTTTGGAAGCTTTGTTTATGCTCTTGGGTTAAATGCAGTGTTCTCTTGAAGGTCTGTGCCTTTCAACACAGCAAATCTAAAATTCCTCGTATGTGGGGTTCCAACCATCCCTTTTTGCCTGATTTTCCTGGAGCAGGAGTGGGAGGGGAGCTGCTGTGGCTGAGGAGTCAGCTTGGATCACTGTGCTCCTGGTCAAGAAATTTGGGATTTTCTTTGGTCCTCATACCCCAATAACTCCCTGTTTGCATTCTAAAGGAAGTGGCAGGTGATAAATTCTGGGTTTAGGGCATAACCTGGGTGCAGATTCTCTGGTTTTGCTGTCCTAGGTTTGCTTTAGGGAAGCTGAAGGAGAATTCCTTATAGGCTGAGTGTGTCTCTAGTGTGGAAAGGTTTATAAAATCCATTTGTAGGGTGAGCAGCCCCTTTAGCAGGCTGGGCTTTGTAGGGGATTCTCCTTCACAGGGGGATCCAGGCTCTGCTGCTGCTGCCTCTGGTTTCCCTCCAGCCCTTCCTGCATCAGCAGGAGCAGAACATGAAAAATAAAAAAGAGCAACTTCGGTCAAGTTCCTTAAAGGGCAACAATTTCTTCAGTTAATCAGAGAACCATGGAGTGGTTTGGCTTGGAAGGGACCTCAAAGTTCATCCAGGACGGGGACAGCTCCCATGGACCAGGGTGCTCCAAGTCCCAGTGTCCAGCCTGGCCTTGGATTATTTTGGATTCCAGTTGTTTTGGATTCCACAGACACAGAAGGGAAAGGAGGCAGGAAAGGAGAGGCAGGAGGGAAAGGAGGCAGGAAAGGAGAGGCAGGAGGGAAAGGAGGCAGGAAAGGAGAGGCAGGAGGGAAAGGAGGCAGGAAAGGAGAGGCAGGAGGGAAAGGAGGCAGGAAAGGAGAGGCAGGAGGGAAAGGAGGCAGGAAAGGAGAGGCAGGAGGGAAAGGAGGCAGGAAAGGAGAGGCAGGAGGGAAAGGAGGAGAGAAAGGAGAGGCAGGAGGGGAAGGAGGAGGGAAAGGAGAGGCAGGAGGGGAAGGAGGAGGGAAAGGAGAGGCAGGAGGGGAAGGAGGAGGGAAAGGAGAGGCAGAAGTGCCCTCCTCGACGAGAGCTCCTCTCCCACCTCTGGGGTCTCCTGCCATGGCCCAGGAGGTGACATCCAGCAGATCACAGGGCTGGCCTGGCCTGACTTGCAGCTGATTCCTGTGGCAGAGGCTTTATAAGGATTGAAGTTGGGATTTGTTGACTTCTCTTATCTGTCAGACTCCAGTCGCTGTGAGGTCACTCCAAACCAGCACGAGTAGCTTGTAAATCTGAATTATCCCTCACTGCTCTGGGGTGAGGGCACATTTATTTATTTATTTTATACATTTTTATGTATTTATTTATTTTAGATTTAATTTTTATTTATTTTTATTATTTTATTTTAAATTTATTTTAATTTGTTCTTATTTGTATTTATTTTTACTTATTTTTATTTATTTTATTTATTTTAGATTTATTTTTTATTTATTTATTCTATTTATTTATTTCAAAAATGTCTTTATTTTAATTATTTTTATCTTTATTTATTTTACACCATCCCATGGCCGTTCCTGAGGTGGTTTCTCCTCCCTTCCTGATGTCTGTGAGAATCCAGCTCCTTTTCTGTTGTTTTTCCAGTCTCATCCAGGAGCTTTGCTCTTCCCTGGGCTCCTGTCACTCTGGATGTTGCCAAATGAGGGAGCAGCCATGAGAGGAAAGGGAAAGGAAAGGAGCTGGTGATGTTGGTGCTGGATAGGCTGTCAGGCAGATATTCCACAGGAGTGCATCCAGGGATTCCTGTGTGGATCCCAGCCCCTTCTCCATTGTGAGTTTCTTAGCGTGGCACTGATTTTTTTATATATCTATACAAAATAAATATATACGTATGTGTGTGTATATACAAGGGCATGGAGGGACAGGACACAGGGAATGGTTTAAACAGAGGGAAAATAGGATTAGAAGAGGTTTTATGGAGGAATTCCTGGCTTGGGGGGTTGGGGAGGCTCTGGAATGGAATTCCCAGATTTGCTGTGGCCGCCCCTGGATCCCTGGCAGTGCCCAAGGCCAGGCTGGACACTGGGGCTGGGATCCACCTGGGACAGTGGGAGGTGTCCCTGCCCATAGCAAGGGGATGAACAGGATGATCCTCAAGGTCCCTTCCCATTCAAACCATTCCATGATTTTTGTCAAGTTCAAGAAATGTCCATTCTGCTAAAAAAACATGATACATTTTAACTGATGGCAACTTTGTGGTGTAAAAGAACAAAGATCTGGTGTAGGGGTAAATCTGGGACTGAGGTGTTCGAAATGTAACAGCAGCTTTGGGGGTTAATTTGGGATAATTCCCTTTGGAGTGTCAGGTTTGGGGTGGTTGGGTGGAAATTTGTCAGTTGTGTGTCCCAGCTCAGCCTTGGAACATCCAGAGCAGGGATGGGACAGGTGAGGAGTCCCACAGCTCCTTTTCCATCCTGGCATCAACCTGAACCTGCAGGAAACTCCTTGGAACCACAGGAATCCCTTCCTGCCTGATTTTCCTGGAGCAGGAGCGTGAGGGAACTGCTGTGACTTTGAGGGGTCAGCTTGGATCATTGAGCTCCTGGTCAAGAAATTTGGGATTTTCTTTGGTCCTGATACCCCAATAACTCCTCCTTGTTTGCATTCCAACTCCCTCCTTTAGGAATTCCAGCTGGACAGGTCTGGTTTGTGCACATGAACAGAAAAATTCCCAAAGCTGAGCTGGAGGAGCCCGGCTGAGCTCGAGGCTTTGGCATCAGGGATGGGATTTGGGGTCATTCCCATGGGAGGTGCTCTGACCCCATTGCTGTGCTGAAAAAGAGGGATTTGGTCATCACAACCAAACAACTCTGATCCTAAGTGCACTTAGAGTGTGAAAAATCAGATTTCACCCAGAATTTTCCTTTCTTTTGGGGTTTAATTGCAGGGAAGGGGCTGTGGGGAAGGCGGGGCGTGGGGCCTTTGGGAAGGGGTTGGGGAAAGCAGCTCGGGGTTGCCACTGTGCATTATTAATTTGGTGTGTGCACGCTCTGGGGCTTCAGGGCCAGGCTCCCACTTCCAGCATGCTCACTGTGGCTTTCCCAGAGTTTTCCCAGGGTTTGACAGGCTGATCCAAGGCTTTAGCTCTTGGAAACCACTTCAGTGGGGCCTGGGTGCCACTGAGATTATCCAAGCTGGAGCAATCAATCCCTTATGTCCTGAA
>VZSU01000957.1:80502-129532 GCA_013398715.1 Nesospiza acunhae
TGAATCAACTCTTTTTTTGTAAAAACCAATTTTTAAATCATTCCTCCTTTTGAGTTACGGGCAGAGCGAAGGGGGCTGGGATTGGGAGACCTCGAGTTGGAGGCAAACCTGGGCTTTGTATGGGAGCCAGGATTTATTTTATTTTACACCATCCCATGGCCGTTCCTGAGGTGGTTTCTCCTTCCCTCCTGATGTCTGTGAGAATCCAGCTCCTTTTCTGTTGTTTTTCCAGTCTCATCCAGGAGCTTTGCTCTTCCCTTGGCTCCTGTCACTCTGGATGTTGCCAAATGAGGGAGCAGCCATGAGAGGGAGAGGAAAAGTGGAAAGGGAGAGGAAAAAGGGAAATGGAA
The DNA here is from genome assembly GCA_013398715.1 of Nesospiza acunhae. Taxonomy (NCBI): domain Eukaryota; kingdom Metazoa; phylum Chordata; class Aves; order Passeriformes; family Thraupidae; genus Nesospiza; species Nesospiza acunhae. Next base: position 80,853 of record VZSU01000957.1, read on the forward strand.
AGGAAAAAGGGAGAAAGGAAAGGAAAAATGGAAAGGAGAAGGGGAAAGGAAAAGTGGAAAGGGGAAGGGGAAAGGAAAAATAAAAGGGAAGGGAAAAAGGGAAAGGAAAAATGGAAAGGAAAATGGAAAGGGAAAAGGGAAAGGAAGGGAATGGAACTGATGATGTTGTTGTTGCAATCACACGAATTCTCAGCCAGGTGGGAGAAGAGGAGTGCAGGTCCTGCTGGGGGCTCAGCGCTGCCAGGGAATGAGCAAGGGAAGCAGGAAAGGCAGGAGTGTGTCCTGTAGGAATCCTGTGCTGTGGGGTGCAGGACATGGATGTGGCACTCAAGGGGCTCTGGCGTCCCTCGTGGGGCCATGCCACAGGATTTGGCCACATTTGGGTTCTCGGGAAGCTAAATTCCAAGGGATCAGCGGGGAGGGGTTGGGTTTGAGCAGGAATTGCTCTGCTGGAAGAGTGGTGAAGCTCTGGAGCAGCTCCTCAGGGCACCATCCCTGGACGTGCTCAGGGACACGTGGATGTGGCACTTTGGGATAGGGTTGAGTGGGATGGGGTATTCGGACAAAACTTGGACTTGGTGATCTCAGAGGGTTTTCCCAACCTTTCTGATTCTGTGGGAAGCCCAGGGGAGCCTTTGGAAAGCTGTAGCTGAAGGAAATGAATGGAATAAGTTTGTTCTTAGCTGCTGGGGAACTCTGGGATCTCCAGGCCCGCACTGCTTGTCCTGCCTGGACACCAAAATCCAGGAGTCAGGAGCCTCCAATCCTTCAGAAACTCCCTCAGCAGCTGCAATGGTTCCAAATCCCTCGTTTATTTCCTTCCCATCCCCATTAACTGCGTTAGAGCCTGCCTGAAGTGTGAGGTTTCACGTCCCTTCCAGGTTCCCTCTCCTTCCCCATCCCTGTGATCTCTGGAGGTGCAGCTCATCCTTTCCAGCTTTTTTTGGGAACAATGGAGCACGGACACTTTCTCATTTAGATGAAAAAAAAAAGCTTTATAGGGTTGTTTTTATACAAAAAGTCTCCAGTTGGGGCTGGTGATCAGTGAGGGGCAGCCTTTTGTAGTGCCTGGGTAAATCTGTTCCAGCGCCACAAGCAGACGGGTGTTTACATTAGCGTGTTAATTCCTTATATTTGGGGAGTTCTGATCCATGGAAAAACAAAGTAATGAAAGGGTTTTTTTATTCTTTTTTCCCCCTGCTTTTTCTCTCTCTCTCCATAAATTAGAAACATTCACTTTTAGAGGAGAAAAAAAAAATTATGAAGTTAAAGGCAAAATTATGGCATTTATTATCTTGAATTTCCATGACTGGTTAATTTTGCCTGTGTGTGGGTGGCTAAATAATCCTTCTGTTTCCGAAATCTTCCCGAGGAATTCTTTGTTAGTGCAGCGAGACAGACGCCCACTGTGGAGAGTTGAAATGGTCAAATCCCAAATCCCATCCCGGTGCTGGGGATGGCGGATCTGCAGAGGGGCTGAAGGGATTCCTCATTTCCACAGGGTTTATCCCTGTGCTGCTCACGTTTGGGAATTCCAAGTGGGGAAGGGGCAGGGATGGAACTTTGGTGGGATTGAGGCTTCTGCTCATGCAGAGATGGCTCTGGAGTGTCTTCCCTGGAGGTTTGGTGAGGGAAACCTGTGGGAATGCAAAGGAACCTCCTGCCAATCCATGGAAAGGGATTTGGGATAATTTCTGAGTTTCTGTAACCCAGGTTACTCCAATTTTCCACCTTTATGCCTCTCTCCTGGTGTAGATTTTTATTTTCAGAGCCCTCAGGAACTGCTTTGCTCTTTGCCCATCTGTGGTCGTGGAATCATGGAATGGGTTGGGTGGAAAGGGATCCTTAATCCCATTCCTATCCCATCCCCATCCATGGCAGGGACACCTCCCACTGTCCCAGGTGGATCCAGCCTGGCCTTGGGCACTGCCAGGGATCCAGGGAGACAGCCACAGCAAATCTGGGAATTGCAGCCCAGGCAGGAATTCCTTGCCAAGATCCCAGCCCAATCTCCCCTTTCCCAGTGGGAGCCATTCCCTGGCTCCTGTCCCTGCAGGCCTTGTCCCCAGCCCCTCTGCAGCTCTCCTGGAGCCCCTCCAGGCCCTGCCAGGGGCTCTGAGCTCTGCCTGGAGCCTTCCCTTCTCCAGGGGAACATTCCCAGCTCTCCAGCCTGGCTCCAGAGCAGAGGGGCTCCAGCCCTGCAGCAGCTCCGGGGCCTCCTCTGGGCTCTCTCCAGCAGCTCCACGTCCTCCTGCTGTTGGCCCCAGGGCTGGGGCAGCTCTGCAGGTGGGCTCTCACCTGACAGAGGGGCACAGGGACACAATTCCCACCGTGCCTTTGGCATCAGCCCAGGGCTGAGCAGGGGAGGCTGGGCTGGGCCATTCCAGCCTCATCCACAACATCCCACATCCCTTTCCCAGGGATCCTGGTCCCTCTGGAGCAGACCAGGAAGGACCAACATCCACTGGGACACCCAGGCTCCCCCTGCCAACCCCATGTGGGCCTTGAAGCTCAGCAACCCCATTGAGAGGCACTTTGGAGCCATTTCATTTTTTAATCCTGAAACGAAGGAGCTGTTGGGGGGGCACAGATGACATCCTTGATTTGGGATTTCATCGTGGCTCTCACAATCCCCCGGGAAGGGCTCACCCCAGCGCCTCGCGCGCGGCCCTTTTGAAAGCCGAGGCCTTTAGGAGTTGAACGTTGTGAATACCTTGGGCTCAGTGGCATATGCAGAACAAATGTGAATCAAACACAGAAATAATTCCTTCAGGAATGTTATTTATTGATGTGGGAGCGCAATACTACACTGTTTACAATAGAGAGTTAAGTGGGATTTGGGGTTTGCTGGGAAGTTGACAGCTTGCGGTCCCGAGCAAAATTTCTGCCTTTTGTGGGATGAAAGAAGAAAAGCTGTGCTCTTGAAATGGTTATTTAGAAATGATTGGGAAGTTTGTTCCCTTTCCAGGCGGGGGAGAGGCTGCCAGGCCTGCGGTCGCCGCAATGGTGAAATTTTGGATGTGAAAGAGCTCACAGAAGTCTGTTTGCATTAGAGTAACGAGATAAAGAACCTCGCGGGGCTGGGGGGGAGCCCAGCCCTCCCCTCCCTTTCTCACGGGTAAGGCTTGGGATGGCTGAGGCTGGAGCAGGGAATCACCCAGGAACGGAGCCCTGGGTGCCTGGGAGAGGGGACAGAGCTGTGGGAATGACCAGGCTCTGTCACCTCTCGCTGGCTCTGTTGGGTTTTGGTGCCAGCGGGGTTTTCTTGGGGCAGGTTTCTGTCCCTTCCCCTCCTTGGTCCCCCTTGGAGGTTCCTGACCTGCAGCACCAGCACTGGGAGGCTGGGAAGGAACTCTGGCCCAGGAGGAGGAAGTGAACTCCTCATAGATTCCATTTTTCTGTTCTGTGCCAGAGGCTTTTGCCATAAAAGTGCAAATTTGGTGCTGACACGGCTGCTGGGCTCTGCTGGCTGCCTGCTCCGAGGGATGAGGTGCAGGGAATGCTGTGCACTGTGGGGGATCTGGGATTGCTGTCACATCCAGTGCCTGAGGTGTCCCTGTCCCTGATGAGCCGCAGTGAGCCCAGTCCTGCCCTGGGATTGGTGACACCCACCCCACTTCCTGCTTATGGTGAAGTGGAGAAAAGCCTGGCATAGCTGGGGGGAGTTCCCAGGGAATGACCTGGGATAACGTGGCTGGAGGTGTTTCCATGGAGCAAAAGCTGAGGAAGGGGCTGCAGGGGTTCCTGCAGCAGTTCATGGGCAATGAGTGGATTCATGGAGGCAGAACTGGTTTTGTCCAGGGGTTGAAGGACAATCCAGATGTTCATCCTGAGAGAGCCCAGCCCGGAGGAGAATTCCTCGTTTTGGCACAAACCTGTGCTAATCCTTCCAGGTGCTGTGGGCTGTGTTTGGGATCCTGCTGGACCCTGCCATTCCTTGGCAGAGATCCCATGGGAGCAGCAGGATCTGGCCAGAACCACCAGCTCTGACCAGAACCTGGAGTTTGTGGCCAAGGAGGCTCTCCAAGTGCTTGGACTTGGCAGGAAGGTCATGCTGTGGAATTGCTGTCCTTGGAATTGGTTTTGTTGCACCCTCAGGTGTTGGGGTGTCTGTGCAGGACCAGGAGTTGGACTGGGGGATGCCTGTGGGTCCTTCCAGCTCGGGATATTCCGTGGTTTTGCGATCTGCCCCTCGCTCCTTTGGTGCTCACCAGTCGCTGCTGGCCCAGGAGGTGACCGAGGATGGTGGCACTGGGACACATCACTATGGCTGAGGTAGTGTCTCCTCTGCTCTGCTCAGGGCTGCTCAGATCTGGGTGTGGTTATGGTGCTGCCCAGGGTTTGCAGGACACCGAACTCTCAGAGGAAGGAAGTTTCCATCTCCAGTCCCACCAGGCTCTTTGGCTGCCGTGGCTTTGCTTGAGGCTGGGTTTGTTCAGGCCTTGAGATTTTGTACAAAATACCCTGAAATGGGGAAAACCCCACAGGAGCAGAGGAGGGAAGGATTTGGGATTGGGTTTGGGGCCTGGATGTGCCAGGGAATCCAGGGAATGCTCTGGGGTTGGGGTTGGGGTTGGGTTTGGGGCCTGGATGTGCCCATCCAGGGAATGCTGTGGGTTTGGGTTTGGGGCCTGGATGTGCCTGCCCAGAGAATGCTCTGGGTTTGGGTTTGGGGTCTGGATGTGCCTGCCCAGAGAATGCTGAAGATCACTGGGATCACCCTGGGATCACTCAGATCAGCCAAATTTTGGGATCTTTGATCAGAAGCCTCTCACTGTGGGGTTCCCCAGCTGTGGCCTGGGCCCAGAAGGCTCCTGGGCATGGAGGGGCAGCGCTGGCATCTCCTGCCCTGCTCTGGTGTCCCTTGGAGCAGGATGGTGTCCCCTGGGGTATGGTGACATCCCCTGGGGGAGGACGGTGTCCTCTGAGGTATGGTGATATCACCTGGAGGATGGTGATGTCCCCTGGAGATGATGGCATCCCCTGGAGCAGGCTGATGTCCCCTGGAGGAGAATGATGTCCCCTGGAGTATGGTGACATCCCCTGGAGCAGAATGACATCCCCTGGAGCAGGCTGGTGTCCCCTGGAGAATGGTGACATCCCCTGGAGCAGGCTGGTGTCCCCTGGAGCAGGCTGGTGTCCCCTGTCCCCTCTGCAGGACCAGGGGTGCGGTGGTTGTGCTGGTGGCCGTCCCAGCAGGACCAGAAGGTGGCAGTGGCTGGGCACAGGGCCTGGTGGCTCCACCAGCCTGGAGGGGTTCAGAAGCTCATGCTGGTGGCACATCCAGCAGCACCAGGCCTGGCTGTCCCCAGGGTGTCCCCGAGGTGTCCCCGGTGCCGCGGGGGCTCGGAGCACCCGTCCGGCCGGGCAGCAGTTTGGGTGAGGTTGTGCAAGAGCTCTGCTCTCAGATGCCAACTATTTGTTTACTCCTTTCAAGATGCAGCATAATGAGTTTGTTTACGAGGCCTGGGCTGCAGCAGAAGGAACCCATTTGGTGATTTGGGAAAATCAGCTCTGCAGCCATCCCTTACACAACTCCGTGACCTGAGCAGCTTTTGCACCCTGCTTCTGCTAATTAAAAACCCCCCAAACCTTCGTCTTCCAATCCCAAGGAATAATTGGATTTTCTCCTCGTTTGTTGTTGATTCCCTGGGATTTATTCCTGCGGGTTGTTCTCGGGGATAATTTGGGGCAGGCTCTGTGTTGTGGTGGCGCTCAAACCGGCCCTGTGTGGTCACTGGGGGGTGACAACCTGCAGGATGGTCCCAGGGGAGTCTGGGGCAGGTTCAGGGGTAAAACCAGCTCTGAACAGAGCTCCTTGTGTTTCCTTTTAAATGCTGCCGTGCACAACTGAGTGAAAAATCCTTTTCTCTGGAATTCTGCGTTGTGTTGGTGGATAATGGGGATATGGGGATGACCTGAGCTGCTGTTGGCACAGAATATTGAGTGCAGCTTTTATTTAGACACCCAGGGATGTGCTTCCTGCAGGGCTTGGGTCTGATCATTCCTGGCTGTGGCTTCAACAGGAGCTGGAAAATCCATCTGAAAGTTGGGCTTGGGATACTCCAGGGGGCACTGGAGGAGTTCTGAGCCCTGGTGTTCTCCTGGCTCCTGCCTTCTGGGATTCCCCCGTCAGCCACACCTTTCCGGAATCTCTGGGAGTTCTTAGGCTTGGTTTTTTCCTTGATGGAGATATCCAAATGGGAAATCCATAACAGGACAGGTTTTCCAGGGAAGCTGTGGCGCCTCTGCATCCCTGGAAGTGTCCAAGGGCAGCTTGGAGCACCCTGGGATAGGGAGAGGTGTCCCTGCCCATGGCTGGGGTTGGAATGAGATGATCTTTAAGGTCCCTTCCCACCCAAACCATTCCATGATTCCACAATTCCGTGTGCCAAGGGATTGTGATGGGCCTGGCAGCTGCTTGGTGTCACCTTCAGGTGACACTTGGGATCCTCCCATGGTGTCCTCTGCTCGTCCTGCTGCTCCCTGCAAACCCTGCAGCTCTGAGCAGCTGACTCCTCCTCCAAGCCCTGCTGACCCCAGAATTTTGGGAATCTCGTGCTGATCCTGTTTTAAATCCCGAGCTGTGGCGCACTGCAATCTCCTGCCATTGTTGTCTCACCCTTGGCTCATCCCCTTCTTGTGGCGTTTCCAAACCTCCTCATCCCACTAAATGACCTTTCTCCCTCGGTCTGTTCCTGTTTCAGTCCTCATGGGAAGAAGCCACAAAGGCAATCCTGGAGCTTTATCCCATTCCTTCACTGATTTTCATTTATTTCCCTGATTTTTGGTGTTTGGTAACGCTTGCCTCCTGCAGCTGCCTCTGAAACGCAGAGATTCTTTTAATCCCTGGAATTCCTGATTGGTGCAGGGTGCAGCTGCTCCATCCCATTGTTCCAGGGAGGCTGGGCAGCAGTGAGAGCCTGGAAAAATGGGAATTACTGAGAGACAATCCCCTGGGTTTAGGAAATGAGAACTCTTCAGTTTTCCTTCGGTTATGGGAGAATGATGTGGATGAGCTCACCACCAGCTCCTGAGCTGTTCCTGCCCTGAAGCTGAAAGGTTCAAACCTCAGAAATTATTCCTAGAGCCTGGAAAAGTGTTGGAATATTGCAGGAGGGTTTGGGAGGAGGAGAGGTGGGGGAATGGGAAGGTCCCTGTTGGAAGAGCACCTTGGAAGGTGCTTCCATGAGGAAGCAGGAAAGGGAGGGAATGGGGTTTGGTTCCGGACAAAGGGTGGGAATTCTGGGATGGAGAGGGAAGGAACAGTGGAAATCATGGAGAGAGAATTCCCTGGTGTTTGGGAAACAAGAGCTCAGGTGGTGGGAGAACAGGGATGAGTTCACCACCAGCTCCTGAGCTGTTTGTGCTCTGAATTTGAAAAGTTTAAACCTCAGAAATTATTTCTCAGAAGTTATTCCTAGAGCCTAGAGAAGTGTGGGAATATTGCAGGAGGGTTTAGGAGGAGCAGAGGTGACTTGGGAAGGTCCCTGTTGGAAGAGCACCTTGGAAGGTGCCTCCATGAGGAAGCAGGAGAAGGGAGGCCCTGTCCCAGGGATTTGGGTTTGGTTCCAGACAAAGGGTGGGAATTCTGGGATGGAGAGGGAGGGAGCAGCAATGCTGAGCTGTGTGGACACCACTTGGCTGCTCCCAATTCTTTTTTTGGGAGCTGGTGGCTGCCTCTGGTTTCAATCAGGGCTCCGATTGCATAACTGGGAATGTTTTCCTGTTTTGATGTCTATTAAAATCCCAAATTGCTGCGAGCGACCCCGTGCACGGAGCGTGGAGCTCCTGCCAGGGGCACTTACGTAACAGTTCTGCATTTAGAGGTGAAACAGCCCCGTCCTTCTGAGCTTCTGGAAGGGAGAAATCCCAGCAGGAACTGCCAGACAAGGAGAGGTGGCGGACGAGGGAATAAGGAGTTGGGATTTAGGAAGGGCAAGGTCGAGGAGAGAGGCCAGAACAGAAGAAAGCACAGTGGAGCAGAGTGAAATGAGGCAGTGGGAAGGCTGCCGGGGGTTTTTAGGGAGCTGGGAGCTGTTCCCAAATCCCAGGCTCTGTATCTGCCTTGGCTCCCACAAAGGTAAATGGGCTCTAAATGAAAACCATTGCCGCTGCTGTTGGGTTTCTCTTGGAAAAGGAAGGAATTCTCTGTCCAAGGAAGGTTGTTCCTGCACCTTGTCTGGCTCCCTGCTGCTTCTGATGACTTCTGGTAGCTCAGACCTCTTAACTGCAGCTTGGAAAGCAACTGTATCTCCTGCTTTCCTGGGAATTTTACCCGTCCTGTTCCCTTTTTTCCCTGTCTTTGCACCATTTCCTCCGCGTATCTCAGACCTTTAAAAGTTCTTATTGCGGTCCCGGAGTGAGAATTGAATTTCTTGGCATGGAAATTTTAACTCAGCCTTTTCTTGGAGCGGGCCCAGGCAGCTGGGAAGATTTGCAGCAGCCCTCCCAGCAGCAGGCATTCCGTGCTGCAGGAATACCTGGAGCATCCCCTGGCGTTACCTGGGCACGGCTGTGGGGGAGCAGCTGCAGCATTGGGGCAGAACCTCCTTAGGGTTTGGACCACGGGCTTGGAACTGGAATTGTGTCTGCACAGCAGGCTGAAATCCTGGGATAATGGTTGCATTGATGATCTTGAAGGTCTTTTCCAGCTTGGATGATTCAGGGAGGGAGGTGAGGCCCCAAGGAGCCATCTCGGAGGGTGGGATTTAGGGACGTCCTCCTGCCCTTTGCTTCCCAACCTGCAGCATCCGTGGCCTTGTGCTCCTTCCCCAGGGAGATTTGTGGCTGCAGCCTTTTTTGGGAACCTGGTGTGTGGGTGATGACAGCTGCAGGGAATTATTCTGGAGGGATGGGGAATTCTACACCAGCCCTGACAAAAACTCTGTGGCCAGAGCAAAGGCCCCGGCGTCCTCCTGCAGCCTCAGCTCAGCCTCTCTTCCTCTGGAGGATTCCAGAAGGATAAAAAAAGAAGCTGCTCATTTAATTTCCTTCCTTGGAAGAGCCAAAACCAACAGTGTAAAACCAGACACATGGCAGGGGAAAAAAAGCCTTTCCAAGGCCTCTCCCCGCCTGGAGAAGGCTGGGATTGTTGACATTTCCCTCTGGGTTCCTGCTGCTGACCTTGGTGATCCCGAGCAGGAGCCAAATGAGCGGATGCCCCCGGCCCTGCTGCACATGTGTCCATCCTTGGGAAGCACCCGGGCTTTTTCCAGAGCAGCCTTTGGAGTGACAGAGCCAGGGAAGAGCAGCTCCTGCCTGGGATCAGGGAGGAGCTGGTGGGAAGTGCATGGAAAATCAGGCCCTGAGTGATCCCAGGGATTCTCCAGCATTCCTGTTGTTGTCCCAGAATTCTGGAGCCTCCTGGGGGATCCCTCAGCTCCTCCATGGAAGCGGCAGCGCCTGGGTGGGCAGGACGTGGGTGTGCAGCCCCTGGGATTGCTTTGGGAATGCTGCTGGAGCTGTGGTGTAGCTGAGGCTGGAAAAGCCCTCTGAGATCCTGGAGATCCTGGAGTCCAGTCACCCCCAGCACCAGCAGGGCCACCACTGCCCGTGTCTCCAGGGCTTGAAACCCCTCCCGTGATGGGGACTCCACCCCTGCCCTGTCCAGTTCCCTCCCATAGAGAAAATTCCCTTAGTGTCCAACCCAACCTCCTGCTGTGTTTTCCTTGTGTTGTGCCATTGTGGGAAAACCAGATTAATTTGGGAAAACGGCTTTGGGAATGAGGTGTTGACCTTCCTGAGCTCCTTCAGGTGAAGATGCCAAAAGGAAACGGCCTCGGGCTGGGCCAGGGGAGGCTCAGGTTGGACATCAGCAGGAATTTGTTAACTGAAGGGGTGATAAAACATCGGAAAGGGCTGCCCAGGAGTCCCCATTCCTGGAGGTGTGTAAGGAGGTTTCCAAGGAATTCCTGGATGTGGCACTCAGTGCCAGGGTGGGCATCGGGCACAGCTGGGACTGGGTGGTCCTGGAAGGCTTTTCCAAGCTCTGGGATTCTGGGATCTGAGCTGATCCTCAGGGACAACCCGAGCAGCACCTCCCCAGGGATTGCTGTGAAATCTGGGAATGTCCTCCTGGAAATCTCAATTGCTCCTCCTCAAAAGCATTCCTTCCCTCGGCTCTTCCTCTCTTGGTGCTGCCAAGGTGATTTTTTTGGGGCTAAAACCAAGTCTTGGGGAATTATGAGGATTTTTGGGAGCAAACACTGACAGGGAATGTGGCAGAAGGTTTGGGAAGGGCAGAAGTTTGTGGAGTTCAAGCACTGTTGGTATCTGAGCTCATTTTTCCTCTCTCTGGGTGTAAAAATGGCAGGTGAAGGGAAAAAGCAACATGTGAGGATGGAATTAGAGATGGGAATAACTGGGCAGGAATAACTTCGGGAATTTTTGATGATGATAAGGCTCAGTTTTGCCTCAGAACATTTTCTGAGATGTTTTAGAGAAAGAAAATCGTGTCAGAGCCCTCTCCTTGCTCCCAGGTGTGTCTGGGGTGTGGGGATGGAGCAGCAGCACCACTCCTGCAGTGCTCAGGTTCCACTCTTGGTCTCTCAGTGAATTAATTCTGTGTAATCTCAGGGGTTTCAAGGAGGAGTTGAGCTTAAATGAGGATTTCAGGGTGGCTTTTGGGAGAATTCCTACTTTGCAATGTGGTGTGTGACTCAGTGTTTGGTGCAGATTCTCTGTGATGAGGCTGCTTCGCTCAGTACCCCAATAATTTTATTTAAAGCTTCTTAATGTGGGGATTCCTGGTTGCTCCAAGCCACACCCATCCTGGCCTTGGGCATTTCCAGGGATTGGAACTCCACAAACTAAAAAAAACCCTAAAATTAAAAATTAATTTCAGGTCAATTCAACCTTGGCAAAAATGACTTTTTCAGAAGAAATCTCCATAAATCCCCTCTGATTTCTGACAAGGAGCTGCCATTGTCCAGAAATCCAACGAATGTCTGAATCAGAGGGGATAAAGTGGGAATAATTCAGCTGAGCAAATAACGCCTCTCCATAAAATGGCCTGGAATAACACGCAGAGGGCTGGAAAAACACAGCAGTGACCAAGGAAAACACCATCACATCCATATTAATTTTTCATTTTCGGTTCGGAGAGAAGCCCTCGGTCACTATTAAAGTACATTTTCAATTTTTATGTTCTTTTTCATGCCCTGATCGAGCAAACCAGGCCTGTTGAGGAAAGGCTTTCAGCGTGCCCCAGTCACCTTCAGGGGAAATCAAGCTCATGCCTAAAGCTGAGTTTGCTCCCGAGCTCCTTGCTGATCCCAGCATCCCAAATTCCCGAGCCTTGCTGGGAAACTAAAGCTGAAATTTGGCATTGGCTGGAAATTTTGTCATAGCAAACAGCCAGAACAGAAGAAATATTTCCCCAGTGTTGTTAGAATACAGGGGAATATTGTTTTAGGGGGAGCTTTTATTGCATTGTCGGCAGCCTGAGAAAGTCCAGAGCAGCGAAATCCGCCCGAAAGCCGTTTTGATGGAGCTGGAATTTTCTAATTCCTCGTGTCAGTGTGAGCGGGATATATGGAGTGCACACAGTGGGATTTTCAAAACAAGGTCCCTGGCAGCTTTAAATAATTATTGGGAATCAAGAAGAGATTAAACAGCCTCCCTTCCTTCCACCTCCCATCCTCATCCCTGCTCCCTTCCCTGGGCGGGAATCGGGGGTGCCTCGGGAAGCTCCCGCTCTGTTCTTGGCCAGGGCTGGAGGATTCCAATTTCCCTCCTGGGTTTTTCTCTCTTGGAAAACCCCCCTGGAAGGGCTGCGCTGGGGAGGTGTTTACAGGAGCGCAGCCGGGGCTGTCAGGGGATGGGCAGCGGCGGCAGCTGCTGGGTTTGGGAGCCCGGAGCTTCCCAAATTGAAATGTTACAGAGCTGCCGAGGAGCTGGGAGGGGAAGGGACCGGGGAGACGGGGATTTGGGAATATTTGGGAAGGGGAGTGGATGCCATGGATGGATGGATTTTATTGTGCTGGCACTGTGAAGGCATCCGGATCCCGGGGATGCTGGCAGCAGGAGGGGGCTGCTGGTGTCTGGAATTCCCACTGGGATTCACCAGCCCTGTGTCTGCAGGGAAAGTTCAGCCCCTGGACTGGGAGCAGCAGGGGTGGCGTTGCTGACAGGAGCCCTACCAGGATCCAAGGTCACCATTCCTGCCTTTGCAGGGAATGATGAGCCATTCCATCATGCTGGGAATGGCCCTGTCTGTTCCACACAGAGGTTTTGGAGCAGTGTCAGGGCTTGGTGTTGCCTCTGCCTTTGACCTGGGGTGCTGAAGGAAAACATTCCTCAGGGAAAAGAGATCAAATCCAGGCTCGAGGGCGGCTCATGGGATCCATCCCAGAGGCGCAGCTGAAACCACGGGGAGTCTCCTCGTTCCGTGTGCCTTGGGAGCAGAATTCCCTGCAGGATCTCACTTCAAGGAGCATCCCTGGGTGTTTATGGAGCCACACACGGAGCCTCTTCCAGGCTGCAGCTGCCTTGGAAAAGCAATTCCCTGTCTCTCCATCTTTGTTCTGTGGAAAGGCACGAGTTGGGATGGGGAGTTCATCCCTCCAGCCCCAAATTCCAGGGATTTGCTGCCCTTCCCACTGTCCCCCTACCTCTGGCTGCAGAGGGAAAGGGCTCTGAGGTGTTCTGCAGATTTTTGGCTCTCCATGAATTTCCTGGCTGCCTTTTTTAGCCCAGAGGTTTGTGGGGTTTGTGTTCTCCCTGTTTCTCCCTCTTCCCCAGCTGTCAGTTCATCCCAGGCATTTCTCTGAGCTCACTTGGACGCTGCTGCTGCTGTGATTCCCATCACTCCAGAATGTGGAGTTTGGGATGATAGAAACATCTCCTGCTCCTTATGCAGGATGAGTCCCTATCCAGGAGATGAAGCATCTCTGGAATGTGCTGGAGTTGCTGATTTTAGGGGTCTTTCCCAGCCTCAGGATCCTGTGAATCTCAGCTCTGCTTTGCTCACACAGGTGCAGCCAGGGAGCTCCTCCACTGAAGAATTCCCCTGACCCAGGAGCTCTCTCCCTAAAATGTTTTCCATGTGGAGCAGTGGGAAGCTTGGGCAGGATGTCCTGAGTTGGACCCACAAGGATCATGGAATTCTGGAATGGTTCGGGGTGGGAGGAGCCTCAAAGATCATCTCATTCCAACCCTTGCCATGAGGAGAATCCATGAACAGAATCATCAGTCCAGCTCCTGAACCTGACCCCAGAGTCCCACCCTGTCCCTGGGAGCATTGTCCAAACCCTCCTGGAGCTCTGGCAGCCTTGGGAATGTACCCATTCCCTGGGGAGCCATTCCAGCTCCCACCAGACTTCCTGCAGAGTCCAGGAGAGCTTTGTGGAGCCTGTACCTCCAAACCTCCCTGGGGAGTCCCTTTGAGAAAGCCTGGAGCTGTTTGGATGTGGGAGAGGTTCTGGGGTAGAGCAGGAACGCAGCAGGAAGCACAGGGTGGAGCAGAGGGCTGGAATCTCCTGGAACCCCACCCTGGTTTTGCAGCTCAGCATTGATTTCCAGCAGAGCTGGGCCTGAGGAGATCCCTGAGCCCGGGGAGCTGCCAGGGTGGGAGCTCAGCTTGTGCTTTCCACAGGGCTCCGGAGCTGCTCTCACGTGCAGCCGCTCTGGGAACGCAGAGATAAGAGAGCTGCATCCATCAGATTGCAATCAGCTTTCATTCCTCCTCCTACTTCTCACTTCTGAAGTTGGGAACAAACCCAACTTTGTATCAGCGATGTTCCGAAAGGAGACTTCACTTCCCACTCTGCTATTTATAGAGGGCCCTTTCCTCGGGCATATGGAGAGCAGCTTGGTTTCCCCATCTTAGCAGCTCCTGTTTGATCTCTTGTGCATCTTCAGGGAAGGGAGATCAATAATTGATCCATTCAAGGCTGAACTGAGAGTTTAAAATGGCTCAGAGCTGGGTTGGATGGGGCTTGGAGCTCCCTGGGGCAATGGGAGGTGTCCCTGCCCATGGCAGGTGTGTCACTGGATGGGATTTAAGGTCCTTTCCACCCAAACCATTGTGGGATTCTCTGATTGCCACAGGCACAGTCATGAGATGTTCAGCCTGTGCTTCTCCTCCTCCTCTGGTTCCTCCTCCTTCTCCTTCACCTCCTTCTCCTCGTCCTTCTCCACCTCCTGCTCCCACCTCCCCTTCTCTCCCACAGGCATGCTCCAGTTCCAGGTTCTTGCCCTCCTTCACATGCCCTGGCCCAGCCTCAGGAATAACTTGGTGCTTCTCCAGCCACCCCTCGTTTTCGTGATGTTCCGCTGCTAATCCTGCTCAGTCCAGTTAAACCAGCATGAATTAATATTAAATATAAAATCAAGAGCTGATCAAGGGATCTGAGCATGCAGGAACTCCCTAATATCACTGAAGTTCCTAACGGGGTTGGGAGAGTCATTGTTCCTCAAAAAGCTGCCCTACCTGAACTAAAGATTGTGAGGAATTACAATCAGGACTATCCCATTTGCATTCCCACTTTTATCAATGAACCAAATCCACCACTGCTCCAGCTCCCACTTGCTTTTTCAGAGGTTTCTAACAGTTCTGGACCATGTCCCAGGCCTGGCTTAAAAGAATTCCAGGACGCCTCAAGTGACATTTGTTACCCGGTGAGTTGTGCAGCTCCATCTCCACATTGTCCTTCTGAGCGAAAACGAGCAGCGTGCCAAGATTTCCATTGGCCCCAAATCCTTTGCACACTCCCTTGGCTCCATCTCAGCCTGTTCTGCTGCTTTCTTCCTCAACTGACCCAGTTTGGAAGAAACTGAAGGACGCAGAGAGGTTCTGGGGATGAGAGGGAAGGGATTGTGCTGACCTGGATCCCATTTCTGTGCTGGGAATTCCATGGAGCTCCATCTCTATGTTGTCCTGAGAGAAAATGAGGAGCGTGCCAAAATTTTCATTGGCCCCAAATCCTTTCCACCCTCCCTTGGCTGCATCTCAGCCTGTTCTGCTGCTGCCCTCCATGAGTGACCCAGTTTGGAACAAGCTGAAGCACCCAGAGAGGTTCTGGGGATGAGAGGGAAGGGACTGTGCTGGATCCCGTTTCTGTGCCGGGAATTCCACGGAGCCAGGCTTCCACGAGATGATGGCTGCGACCCCGCTGTCACAAGCTCTGAAGTCTCTCCAGACCTCCTTTCTTTGCCTGTTGTGTGCTGGGCGCCCTCGGTGAGTCCCAGGCTGGGGAAGTTTGGGCTGTGTTGGGATCAAAGCCGTGCTCGTGTTCCCCGCGAGTTTCAACGCTCGCGGTCACCGGGTGCCCCGGCCAAGCTGGAGCTGTTCCCTTTCAACACCCGCAGCTCCTGCTCCTTCCAGGGGTGATTAGGCACGGAGCTCGAGTGCAGCCGGCGCTGAGGAACTCGTTTGAAGGCTTTGGGACAGCGTTTTACATAATCATCAGGAGCTGCTTTAATTAGGCTCAGCAAAATGTTTCAGTTTTCGAGTGAGACGTTCCGTTTTTTACTGCCCTGCTCGGAGTCACAGCCGAGACGCGGAGGACCTGTGAGGACTGAAGGAACTCCAGAGGAGAACAAGGTCACGGGGAGTGGCTTCAGGAGGATACATTTCCACCTCTGGAAGATTCCCAAATCTCCACGCACAGCGGCTCCTCAGCCAAGTGCAGCTCCCATCTCCCAGAATCCCAGGATGGTTTGGGTTGGAAGGGACCCTAAATCCCATCCCAATCCCAGCGCATCCCACCCCGTCCATGGGCAGGGACACCTCCCGCTGCTCCAGGTGGATCCAAGCCCCAGTGTCCAGCCTGGCCTTGGGCACTGCCAGGGATCCAGGGGCAGCCACAGCAAATCTGGGAATTCCAGCCCAGACAGGAATTCCTTGCCAAGATCCCATCTCTCACTGCCTTCTGACAGTGGGAAGCCGTTCTTCCCCTCTGATGTTTTAATTATTTTGAGGGGTTAAAGACTGATGCTGTGACTTGGCCTTCACAATTCTGAAATGACTATTCAGGATTTTAGCCTAAAATACGAATATTTAGATGCAAATTCGTCACAGACAGAGTGTTGGAAGGGACCCACAAGGATCATGGAATCCAGCTCTGATGGAGCTGGGTCTGATGGTCCCATCCATTCCAGGGAATCATCGGTGCAATCAGGGAATGAGCCACGTGAACGTTCTGTGCAGCTGCAGGGAGGAACATTTAATTAATTCCGAGGCAATTAGTCTGACGAGCCAGTCCAGCTCCGAACAGGGACATTTTCCCAGTTGCTGTGTGGAGGCCAGATGGGAACACAGGCTGCTATTAGGGCTTGGCTTGCCCCTCCTGAGGTTCCTGGCAGGTAATCAGTCTATTTTTCCCATTTGGATTTTGGTGTTCTGGGAATCAGGCCCGCAGGGATGTCCAGGAGATGTTTCAGTGTGAATGGAAGATTTTTTTTTATATTCCCACTAGGAAATATTCCTTGCCCTTGCCAAATACCAGGATGCAAATAGAAATCTCTGGGCTCTGTTTGGCAGCAGATGGAAAAAAACTAAACCAGACAGGAATTACTGTGGACTCTTGGGATTTGGTAAAACCTTGTGTGGGTCACCTCGTTGCTGCCCTCCAGCACTGCTTTTCATAGAGTCATGAAGGTTGGAAAAGACCTCCAGGATCACATGGAATCATGGAATTAACTAGGCTGGAAAAGATTTCTTGTGACCGTGTTCACAGGGGTTTTCGGATTGGGGAAGAGACGAGGATCTGACTCCATGTTTCAGAAGGCTTGATTTATTATTTTGTGATATATATTACATTAAAACTATACTAAAAGAATAGAAGAAAAGGTTTCATCAGAAGGCTGGCTAAGAATAGAATAAGAAGGAATGAATAACAAAGGCTTGTGGCTCAGACTCTCTGTCCGAGCCAGCTGGACTGTGATTGGCCATTAATTAGAAACAACCACATGAGACCAATCCCAGCAGCACCTGTTGCATTCCACAGCAGCAGATAACCATTGGTTACATTTTGTTCCTGAGGCCTCTCAGCTTCTCAGGAGGAAAAGTCCTAAGGAAAGGATTTTCCATAAAAGATGTCATTGACAACCTCTGAGATGGTTGAGTCCAGCCTATGACTTCACACCACCATGTCCCCCAGCCCATGGCACTGTGCCACACCATCGAGTCCACCCTCTCGGGTGACCCTTTGGTCACCTCCTGCCATGCCCCAGCCCAGGGGTGAGGCTGTTGGCCCTGGTGTCCTGCACTGGTTCACTGAGGCTTCGTGCCACCAACACCTGCACTGACCAGCTGCAAATAGTCCCAGGGTGCTGTCCTGCCCTCCTCCATCCTCTGTTCTCTGCAGTTCATGGATGAATTTGGAGTTTTTCTGCTATTGATGAGGGGTTTTTCATGTGCACCCAATGAGGAGTTGGGCATGGAGCTCATGGGAAGTGACCCATGGACCTAATGAAGGCTCTGATCACCTGGAACTGTTGGTGCTGGTTGGTTTTATTTGTGTTTTCCTAATTTACCACTTGGATATTTGCTGGGCACTGGCAGGATTTGGGATGAGGTGAGGCTGGGACGTAAATGGGGGCTGGAAACACCAAAACCTCAGAACTGTAGGAGGTGAAGATTGCTCACATTGGGTTCAAGAATTTATTTTACATTTGATATCAAAGTTAGTGATGATGTCATTGGAGAAATTCCATCTCAGGTTGCCTCCCTGAGATCCTAAAAATCAGGTTAAAATAGAAATCCATTGATTTTTAGGGAATTGGCTCCCATATCCTGGTGACCTGTGGTGACTCAGGTGTCCCTGGGTTGGACCCTCTGCTGGGTTACAGGGAGGGACCTGCTCTGTTCCCATCCCAATCCATGCAGGTTTCCAGGGAAAGCTTTGGGCCTCAGTGGGATTATTGGAAAGATGAAGGAAGCCCTTGCAGAGGTGAAGTCACTCCTCAGTCCTGTGCTTTCTCTAGGATCTCAGTGCTATTCCCAAAGGTTTTGTTTATTGGCTGTGAGGCTGCTGCCGGAGCAGCCCTGGGAGCAGGGAATGAGGATAATGACCAGGAAATTATTCCATGACCTTCAGCAGGGCTGTGCTCCCTCTCTGGCTGCTGGAGCTGCAGTCTGGGAAGGGGAGCTCATTCCTGATCATTCCCAAGGAGGTCAGGGGCAGGATCAAGGATTTCCTGCATGGAGATCCCAGCTCTCCCTGTGTCCAGGAGCTGCCTGGCATGGACATGGATCAGAGGCCCTTGGGACCTCCTGGATGTTGGGTTTTTCTTGTAGGAAACCAGGATCTATAACAAACATGGGGCACTGAGGGGTTGATGTTAACCCTGAGACGACTGCAAAGTACCTGATCCCAAAAAATGCCGTTTGTGGAGTGTCAGGAACGTGGAATATCCCTGGTTTGGGTGTGGCAGTCTGTCAGCTGCAGCCTTCCTGGGATTTGCACAATCCAGGGAATCACAGAGAGGTGTGGGTCAGAGGGGACATTACAGATCATCCCACCCTATGGGCAGGGACACCTCCCACTGTCCCAGGTGGATCCAAGCCCCAATGTCCAGCCTGGCCTTGGGCACTGCCAGGGATCCAGGGGCAGCCACAGCAAATCTGGGATCCCTTGGAAGCACCTCAGGGTACACAGAGTGCCTGGGTAGGATGGAGTTAAGTAAGTTAAATAAATTTGATGTGAAATCAGTTCCAGTGGATTTAGGATTTTCTTATGGCCAAAATCCATATGGGAACAGAGGGAGCTGCTTTGCTCTCTCACCTTTGCTGGGAGTGGCATCTTTTAAATAAAATTTTTACTTGGTCTTTTGCCCTTTCCTCCTGATCTGCTGCACCATTCGGGGTGAGGAATGGAACAGTTCAGGGAAAAAATTCCAGGGGAGCCACGTCCTGAGCAATCCCTCTGGAATGTTCTTGTGGCAGGTGCTGGTTTGGCTCCACCTGCAGAGCTTCACTTCAGGCCACAGAATGTTCGCCTCTGGGCACTGGGGTTTGTGCAGGGGCTGTCCTTGCCTCACTGGACAAAGATGGGACAATTGGAATCTTTATCAGTGTTGGAAACAGGATTTTGTGGGGCTTGAGGGATTTATTTGATTTCTCAAAGAAGGGGGTTTTGGTTTGTGTTTAGAGAACACTGGTTGTAGCCACTGTTTAAAGTAAGCAGCCAGGGGTTGAGGAGCTGAAGGTCAAAGCTGGGTCAGGGTTTGGGAGTGGAGCAAAGACCTCCAGGGATGATCCATCCAGGCTTGTGGTGGCCATTGCATCATCCCTGGAGAACCTTTGCAATCCCAATGAGTCACTTTCTCTAAAACTCCCGAGTTCCAACCACAACCCCTGACCTCGAGGTGGGCAGTCATCGGTGGCCAGCTCCTCGTCTGCATTGTTTGTGATCCAGGACTACCTGAGCTCCCTGATCCTCAAACCTCACTTAGGAACAGTGGGTTCAAACTTGTTTTTCTTCTTGTGGTGAAGACCAAATTTCGAAAGCTGAGAGGAGCTGAAAGGGAAGGGAAGCTGAGCTCCAGCTGGGGCGGCCAAGGATTTGGGAGCTGTGATTTGGGCTCTGATAACGCTCCCTGTGTGGCCCTGGGTGAGCTGCTAATCCAGGGGTGCCTCCCTGTGCCAAGCTGTCCAGGAGCTCCCGCTGGTACCGGGTGTTTTTAACAGCCTGTTAATGTAAATAGGGAATAATTCCCGGCTTTTTATGGATGTTTTGTTCATGACCAAGGGTGGCTGCGTTCAGGGGAGATGCCCATTTTCCAGACCTCCTTCATTTCACTCCTGGGAGATGTTTCTGACTCTTCCAAAGAGGATTTTTCTTGACTCACGGCCACGGCTGCGGCGCTCGGTGCCGCCAAGTTCAATGTTCTCCTGGATGGGATGAACGTGTTTATGGATTTCGATGGAACTGGGAAATTCTTGGAGTGCTGAACTTGCTGCCTTACGGGAAAAGGAATCAAGCTCTGACTCACAGAGGAGCCTGACCCTGGTGGAGAGGGTGGCCTTGGACACCAGGGCTTGGCTGAGTCAAAAAGGGTTTTTTGGTTGTCTCGGGCATGGATTTATTTTGGGAATGATCCCAGGGCTGGTATCAGCTGGGGCCCTGAAGGATAAGACGTGGCCTCGGTGCCCCTCTTTGAATTTTCTCTCTTTGTTCCTCTGTATATTTACATTTTTTCCTCACCAAACCATTTCCAGGGTTAAGGGTTCTCTGTCTGTTCTCACTCCAGACCGAGGTGTTTGGGCAGCTTGAAAAGCACAAGATTTTTTACAGTAGAATTGACTTTAAATGAGAAGATTTGAATGTTCACAAAATCTGAGAGTTCAGCACGCTGAGCCCAGCCAGGGCCCAGCGGTGTCAGTTCTGTGCTCTGGGTTTGTGCCAGGTGCAGAAACAGCTCAAGGTGTAACAATGATGATTTTCTCATCTCCAGCCCTTGAAACTCTGGAATTTCATGGAATCATGGAATGGGTTGGGATGGAAGGGACCTTAAATCTCATCCCACCCCATCCATGGCAGGGACACCTCCCACTGTCCCAGGTGGATCCAAGCCCCAATGTCCAGCCTGGCCTTGGGCACTGCCAGGGATCCAGGGGCAGCCACAGCAAATCTGGGAATTGCAGCCCAGGCAGGAATTGCTTGCCAAGATCCCAGCCCAATCTCCCCTTTCCCAGTGGGAGCCATTCCCTGGCTCCTGTCCCTGCAGGCCTTGTCCCCAGCCCCTCTGCAGCTCTCCTGGAGCCCCTCCAGGCCCTGCCAGGGGCTCTGAGCTCTGCCTGGAGCCTTCCCTTCTCCAGGGGAACATTCCCAGCTCTCCAGCCTGGCTCCAGAGCAGAGGGGCTCCAGCCCTGCAGCAGCTCCGGGGCCTCCTCTGGGCTCTCTCCAGCAGCTCCACGTCCTCCTGCTGTTGGCCCCAGGGCTGGGGCAGCTCTGCAGGTGGGCTCTCACCTGACAGAGGGGCACAGGGACACAATTCCCACCTTGCCTTTGGCATCAGCCCAGAGCTGAGCAGGGGAGGCTGGGCTGGGCCATTCCAGCCTCATCCACAACATCCCAAACCCCTCTCCCAGGGCTGCTCCCAGTCCCTTCCTTCTCCTCCCAGCCTGGATTTGTGCTGTGATTGCCCTGACCCTGGTGCAGGACTTTGCACTTGTCCTTGTCCCTCAGCCCAGTCCTGCCAGGTGTAGCAGTTCTGGGTTTAATTTCCCTTTTCTTGCTGCCTTCAGTTGTACAAGTTCCTTGATCCCATGTTTCTGCCCTCTTTGATTTTCCCCCTTCTCAGGAATTTTCCTTGCCTGTCTGCTCTCTGGCTTTCTGCTTTGTTGCTGTTCCCTCTTTTATTAATGTTTATTCCCTTCATTCCCTAAAGGATTGCAGATTCAATCAGTGGAAAATAATTGCCAGGATATTCTTCAGTCTCCTGCTCTCTCCAAATCTTCAGGTACTTTGTATTGGTAACTAATTCCCTCTCCTGGAGGATAACCTGGATCTAATTCCCATTTTTTTGGCTTTCTTTGCCCCCTGGGGTTGATTTTGTGGCACTTAACTGTGAATCTGAGGACTTACACCTCACTAACCTTTGCTGTGCTTACAATTCATCTCCCCAATGGAAAAACTCCCAGTTTTCCAGTCTGGGCATCTGCTGGGGTTTGAAATGAGAGGTTTTCCAGCAAACTTCTGGCATTTGGATGTCAGAACCGAGTCCAGTCTTTCAGGTGGAGTCACACCAACATTTCTGTGGTTGTACCCTTGACCTGGACAATCTGCTCATCCAAAATGTGTTTTACCTGCCACTGGATTGCAATCCAAGGGGATCTGTGATCTCCATGGCTGTGATTCCATCTCCTCGCTCAGATGTTCACACAACTGAGATTTTTTTTTCCCCAGTTTTTCAAGGGAAAAAGAAATTATGGAATCCCTGAGTGGTTTGGGTTGGAAGGGACCATAAATCCCATCACATTCCACCCCTTGCCATGGGCAGGGACACCTCTACTGTCCCAGAGTGCTTCATCCAATCTGGCCTTGAACACACCCAAAAATTCCCCTTTTAGAGGAAGAATCCATTGGATTGTTTGAATGTTCCCAAAAAAGGAAATCAAGGATAAACTCAACCAGCCCATTATTTCTCCGTGCATCTCTTGCTTCCCGTATCAGCCCCTGCACATCCTAACACCAGATTTCCCTTTGTCAGCCCGAGCTTTTCCCTTCATTCCATTTGTCATGTCCCCTTTTTCTTTTTTCCCTGTTTTTTTATGGCCTCTTTAACTCCCATCTGCGCCAGGTTTGCCTTTTAACCAGCGTGGCCGCCCCGCTCAGTTGTGGGATTGTGGCTTCTGGAGCATCTCGTTAAAATGTTCTTAAACAATTTTCAATTAGGCTTCATATTTTTCTGATTACGTTCTTTCTCCCCACTGATTTGCCTCCTAATTATTTTCAGCTTGATGGAACTGGTCCTCTTTAAGATGCTGTGTTTGTGTGGACTATTGGTGGTGCTGGTTCATTCCTAGTTTTTATATATTTATATATTTTTGCACAGTTGTGATCAAGTCATGGTTATTTGAGTTTTGGCTGTCAAAAAAAAAAAGTGGGAGAAAAAGTGGCTGCTGGTTGTAAAGCTGAATTTTTCCAAGTGGGCGCTGGCATTTAGGGGATGCTGATTTTGGGGTTTGTGGCATTTAGGGGATGGTGGTTCTGGAATGAAGGGGTGAAGTCTCCAACCCTTTGATGTCTGGACAACCTCAGCTTTGATGTCTGGACAACCTCAGCTCCGGCTGAACTTGGTGTGGTTTGTTTGATCAGATAATTATGGGATGGTCTGGTGCAAAGGGACATTAAAGATCATCTGGTTCCACAGGCAGGGACACCTTCCACCATCCCAGGTGCATCCAAGCCCCCGTGTCCAACCTGGCCTTGGGATCCAGGGGCAGCCACAGCAAATCTGGGAATCTGTGCCAGAGGGAAGGATTCCCCCTTAATATCCCATCATAACAGCATCACGGAATCCTGGGATCACTGAGGCTGGAAAATCCCTCCAGGACCATCCAGTCCAGGCTGTGCCCAATCCCCACCCTGGCACTGAGTGCCACATCCAGGAATTCCTTGGGCACCTCCAGGGATGGGCACTCCAAACTTCCCTGGGCGCTCCCAAGGCCTGAGCACCCTTTCCATGGAGGAATCTTCACAGGTGTCCTGGTTTCCTGTGAATGATCTGGAGAAGGGGAGGAAAGCCCAAGTTCCTGTGGAAGGTGAGGACAACACCACTCGAGGCTGGGCCGTGTCCCACCAGGGCCACCCGGGGACCTCTCCTGTGACCTCACAGATCCAGGGAGCCAAACTGGGGTGGCTGTTGGGGTGGAACGAGCAGGGAAGATGCGAGAACCACTCACGGGGGAAATGGACTTGTAAAGAATTCTCAAAACCTGACAGAAAGCTCACACAGATTTGTGCATCAGTGTGCAACACACATGAGGTGTGTTGTTTTAGGATGGCCATGGAATGGAGATGACGTTGTTGAGAGAGAGATTGAACTGGAAATAGTTTTAACAAGTTTCAAAATGTGGCCTTGCAAAAAGATTAGATATTTTAGAGAATTAGGAGTGTGAAAGGTGCATTGGATCAGGACCACTTGGGGTAAAAATATCGGTGATTGGTGTTAGGAGTGTTAGCAGCACAGTGTGGCAAAAGCTGATAAACTAAAAACCATTTATAAGGTGGTGTAACCAGGAAATGGGCTGACTTCTGATAGAATGGTGTTGAGTTTTTCATCTCTTACGTCTCGCTCTTCATCGAGACAGATAAAGGAACAAAATCTTTTAAAACACCTCTCAGTCACTCCATCTCTGTAAAATCTGGGAACACCAACACACCCCCAGGAGAGACCCCTGGGACAAGGACCTCAGTGTCTCCTTCACCATCCTGCCCCTCTCCTGGGGCCGTGCTCCCCAGAGACCTCCAGGCTGAGCTCTCCCAACCCTCAGGGCTGTTCTGGGATGCTGCAGGGGCAGGATGATCCCAGTTACCCCCGGGATGACCTTTCCCCACAGCGGGATGGATCCCATCAGCGCCGACGTCGCCGCATCTGCAGCTGCTTAATGACCCCTTCACACAATGCTCTGCTCGGGGTCATCTGGTTCCAGTTTCACCAGAAACAGAAGGAAATGTTGGGAACATTACTTCCCTACATCCAGTTTCACTTGTTGTGGATGCTTGGAATACTTTGGAACCCACATCTTTGGGGTTTCCAGGGGGGGGGTTTGGCCGGCGAGCCCCGGCGACCATTTGAGATTTAGGGTTTTTTTTTTTGATTCCAGAAGTGCCCTGGAGGTTGCATTGTAGGGCCTTTTCCTTATGCAAAACATAAAAGTGCTGCTTTTTTTCAAATTATAACCATATTTTTCATTAAAATCAGTTGGAGTCCCAATAAACAATCGACTCTGAAAAATTTTCCAAATGTTCTCTGCAGCACCGTTTCTATTTTTAATTATTTTTTAAAAAACTGGGCTTTTTTCTTAAAAAAAAAAAACCAAAACCAAACCAAAAAACACAGCTTGGCTTAGAATTTAAAGAAGCCATCTAGTAAATCATGAAAAATGAACATATATAGCTCCTTATTACAATATAATTAAAACCTACTGCACATGGAGTGTCAGAATCCCTCTGTTGCCGTGTCCGATGGCTTCTCCCGTTTGCCTTATCGTGGGAACTCCTCCTTTCTGCTCCCAGTGCTTCCCAAAGCCTCTCCCAGCCTGTTTGTACATTTGTTTTATATAAATTGAGCGCTCTGGTCCTATAGAGAGGGATGTGAAAAACTCTTCAAAGCAGGAGCCGCAGAAATTCCTTTTTTTTTCTGGGCAGAGTTTCCATCCCTATCACCCCTTGGGGTTGTCATTTTTGGGTTTTATTGGGAATTTCATTGTTTTAATCTTACCTGGTGCGATCTTTATTTGCTGTCCTAAAAACCCAACCTACAACTAAGAACAAAACCCTCTGAGTTTTGCAACAAAAGCTGAAATTTTTGGTTTATACAAAGCAAGTAAAGGTGCCTCGGTTAAATATTTAGGGTTAAAGTTTTTTATTGTGAGCTGGAGGTTGAGGAATATTTCGGGATATTCCTGCAGTGCAGCCAAGTGTCCAAGGAAAATCATCCCTTAGGGAAGGAACCAGGTGCTGGAACAAGATGGGGAACCTGCTCCTGGTGCAAAGAACAGCTGGGTGAGAGGAGAAAATGTGGAGTTTATCCATTTATCTGTTTTTGTTCTGCTTTCACATTTTCCATGGATCACTGCCGTGTCTGCTCAGCTTGGGACGAGCCAGGGAATGAGTCTGCCTGATGTAACCCTGGGCAGGTGGGATGGAAGGTGAGATGTCCAGGTTTGGGCTTCCAAGTGGAAAAAAACAGGTTTAGATGGGAAATTGGGAAGGAATTCCTGGCTGGGAGGGTGGCGAGGGGCTGGTCTGGAATTCCCAGATTTGGGAATTTCCCTTTGGCAGTGCCCAAGGCCAGGTTGGACACTGGGGCTGGGAGCAGCATGGGACAGTGGGAGGTGTCCCTGCCCGTGGATTGGGTTGGGAATGGGATGGGACTTAAGGTCCCTTCCCACCCAAACCATTCCAGGATTCCCTGTAGATGTTGACTGGGAGGATTTCCTTGCTGGGCCTGTGTCAGAGGCAGACCTGAGCTGGTGGAGTTGGGAATTTTGTCCTTCCTGGCCCTTGCCAGAGCCCTTGGCCAGGAGCAGCTGCTGCTGTGGGGGCAGAGCTTTGTCCCAGCCTGTCCCACGGGGTTCAGGTCACCCCCTCTGCCAGTGGAGCCATTCCAGCTCTCCTGGGGGCTGGCCTGGCCGGGCAGAGCGTGCCCAAGCCAAGGAATTCCTGGAGCTGGTGGCCAGCACGGGAGTCTCGGTGACATCCTCGCCACGGGAATCGCTGCTGTGCTTCCAAAGGGTGAGGGCACCAAGGGAAATCGCTGCAGTCAGAGCTTGTTCTGCTCCCCGTGACCCATCCCAGCCTTTGATGGGATAAATCCATGGAATTATTTGGCTTTTCAGCTGCTCCAGGGCAGTTCTGGTGTGGGACAGGTGTGAAAACCTTTGGAAAAGTCTGTTTTCCATGGGTGTTAGGGATGGGTATCAAGGATGGGAAGTTCCTGCTGGATTTTAACAAGGTTTCATTTTTCCTGAGGGACAGGGATGGCAAAGTGGGAATCTTGGGCTGAATCCTCTGGAGGACACGACCTGTTCCAAAGGAGCCGAGAAACTTGGGTTTGGGTTTAGAAATTAGAAATTGTGGCTTTAATCAGCTCATTAATTATCAACAAATGCTTATTGTGACTCGTGAGGGTCCAGCCCAGTCCATTCTGGTTCTGCTGAGGCCCAAACCCCCTTTGTTCCAGGAGAGTTTTGGGATTGGCACCGAACACTCTGCAGAACCTCGCATCCCTCTGAGCCCCCTGCAGGTCTGCAGGGATTTCTCCTCTGTTCCTGGGGTCTCCCCCTCTCCTCTGGAGGGTGTTTGGAATAGAGGTGCCACCTGCAGCTTCAGACAGGCTGGGCTGGGAGTGGGTGGCTGGGAGGAATTGTGCTCCTCTGTCGGGAGGACAGTCGTTCCCTGTGGTGATCCCGTTATCTTCCCTCGGCTCTGTAAATCCTGGGAGTGTGACAGGACCTCCCACCAGGATGGCAGCAGTTCCAGGGCCCTTGCTGGTGGCTCCCTCAGAAGATGAATGGTTTTCTGAAGTTTGCCTGAGCAACAGCTCAGTGACTTGTTAGGCTCCGAAGTGCCTTAACTCCATTCCCTTTTTCCTTTCATTGTTTCCCTCCGGAGTTCCCCCTTTGCAGCGGGCAGATCTTGCCAAACCCGGGCTGGAATCTCTGCTGAAAGCCCCCCAGAAGAGCAAAGCCCTGCTTTGCTGAGCTGGGAGGAACCTGGGATGACTTTTCTGGTGAGATTGGGATCTCTTTCAGCACATCCTCACTCCTTGTGCCGAGCCCTTAATCGTGCCTGGCTGGGGAGCCTGAGGAAT
The DNA here is from genome assembly GCA_013398715.1 of Nesospiza acunhae. Lineage (NCBI taxonomy): Eukaryota > Metazoa > Chordata > Aves > Passeriformes > Thraupidae > Nesospiza > Nesospiza acunhae. The sequence continues at coordinate 107,844 of VZSU01000957.1, forward strand.
TTGGTAGGAACATCGTGGATGCTCCCAACCCTTTCACATTTTTACTGTTGACTTCTGTGGGGAACGAGCATCCATCAAGGGGACAAGGATTTGTCATTGTTCCCCGAAAAAAGGGCATTGGCATTGTTAAAGCCCGATGGGAACCCTTTGGAACGAGGAGCCTCCAGGGAGAAATGCAAATTTATATTGAGTTTTAGGACAGACATTGCCCAGAAGTCCCTTTTAAATCAGAAGATGGAAAGATTGTTTTATCTTTGGTAACTCTTTCCAGAGGACCTACAAAGCCGAGGCCACGAGCCACAGCTTTTGGGGTGAGGAGCTGCAGTCACTTGTTTTCCGGGACTTTGTGGTGGGGCTGGGAGTTGATCCCAAGGCGTGGGCACGGGGCCCCTTTGGTCAGTGGGATTGGCCATTTGGAGTGGCAGTTGCCACCTTTTCTGGAGGGGAGAAGGGATGAAAGGAGTTTTATGTGGCTATTGAGGAGGTTTATTGATCCCAGATATGGTGGCTCCAGGATTGTGGGAAAACAAGGCTCCCTTTATGGCAGGAGTAAATTGTGGGGGATTGCTTCACTGGTCAGCCCATGAAGGAAGGGCTGGCTTGGGGCATGGGAATGGTTTTGGTCATGGATCAGATCAAATCCCCCCTGCTGGGCCCCTTCTCCTGCTTCCAGATCTGTTCTCAATACAGACCACAGGAGTTGTTTACCAGAGTCTGCCGTGGCTTGTGTTAAACTGCCCCGTGGGGTCCCAGTATCCCATCAAACCCCAGCCCAGTTTGCCCACAGGCAGGCAAACTCCAGCCATGAAACTTCCCAGTCAGGAAGGAGATCAGGAGCAGGGATTGCTGTATCCTCATAAACGGGGGCAGATTTTATGGCAGGGCCTGTGGTGAGGGACAACAAGGGCTGAGAGCTGGAGCAGCAGGAAAGTTGACTTCAATGAGATATAAAGAGTAACTTCCTCAGGATGAGGGTGGTAAATCCCTGGCACAGCTGCCCAGGGAGGGGGGGATGCCCCGTCCCTGGAAACATTCCAGGCCAGGTTGGGCAGGATGTGATTCAGTGGAGGATGTCCCTGCCCACGGCAGGGGTTGGACTAAAGGACCTTTGTAGGTCCCTTCCAGCCCAGCCCAGTTTGGGATTCTATGAAATAAGGAATTTTTCCCAAATTTTCTCAAGGCTGTCTTCTCCAGAGCGTGATATTCCAACATCTAATTGGACATTTTGACCATGATTTTAGAGCTCCTGAATTCCTGGGATAACCATGGTGTTTGACTGTTCCTCCTGGAGCTGTTGTGTGTGGGGTGTGGATGAATCCCATCTCTCCTTCCTCTGGAATTCACACACCAGTTGAGATATTTCTTCTACTCAGCATTTAGGTATTTCTCAATTTTTATCCGCCTTCCAGTCCCAAATTCCCTTGTGTCCAGAGATGATGTCACATCCTCAGTGTGGCTTTTCTGTCCCTCCTGATGAAATCCCTGATCTTCCCTCTCCTTCCAGGGCTTCCCCTGGTGGCCTCTTTGTCCTCCTGAGCTCCAGCTCCCATTCCTGGCTGTCCCCACAACCTCCCAGGACCTGCTGGTGCCTGAGGTGTGGATTCCCCTTTTTCTCCCTCTCCAGGTCTTTCCATTCCCTTAGGCCAGGCCTAAACCCTGCTCAGGGAATTGCTCCTTAAACCAGGCTGTTTTTTTTCAGGAAAGTTCATTGATCCCTTCCCTCAGCAGCCCCTGCTGAGCACCAGGACCCTCAGTTTTCTTTCTCTTCCACATTTCCCACTCTGCAATTTGAATTTCCTCCCCCTGTGAGGAGGGCAGGCAATTTCCCTTCCACTCCTTGTGGTGCTGCATCCCTGGGTTATTTTTAAACCTGGATTTGCTCCAGCTCGTGGCTCCAGGCTGGGCAGGGCAGGAGCTGCTGTGGAGGGGCAGGAATCCTGCCTGGTGTCCCAAGGGATGCTTGGAAGAAGGCTTAGGAGCAGCCTTGCATGTCCCTTGGGAGTGGTGAGGGGACTATGTCCTTCCACAGGCTCTTCTTCCTCTTGGGAATAATTTCTTCCTCTTGGGAATCTTCCTCTTCTTTTTGTTCTTCTGCTGCTTCTGCTTCTTCTTTGGAACCTTGTTCTTGGGAATCTTCTTCTGAATCTGGATTTGAATCTTCTGAATCATCTTCTGGATCTTCTTCTGAATCTTCTTCTTTTGAATCTTCTTGGGAATCATCTTCTTTGAAATCTTCTTCTTTGGAGTCTTCTTCTTCTGAGTCTTCGGAGTCTTCAGAGTCTTCTTCTTTGGAGTCGTCTTCTCTGGAGTCTTCTTTGGAGTCTTCTTTTTCTCCTTTGGAATTGTCATTTTCTTCTTTGAAAGTTTCTATCTTGGAATCTTCTTCTTTTTCTCCTGCTGCTTCTACTTCTTAGCAATTCTTTCTGATCTTGATTTTCGCAGTTGCAAATGAATTCTCCTCGGGTTTTTTTTTTCTTTTGGTTTTTTTTTTTCTTTTTTTCCAGGACAGGGAGTTGCAGGAATTTTTTGGTGGGATCTGTGTAGGATGTTGCTCCTCTCCCTTTCTGGTATTTCTCCTCTCAGCTCACAAAAATACCATTTTGGGATCCTCCTGCAGTGAGCGTGAGCTGCAAACCTCTCCTTGGAAAGGGAGCTATCCGTGAAATCCTGGGGGGGAAATCCTGATTCCAGGAGGTGGTTGCCTTAAACAGCAAAAAGAACCATTGGGAAGAAGAGTTTTCTCTCAGATTTTTGGGGTGAAGGTCTCTTTGTAACGATTTTCAGGAAGCTTTTCCTTCTTGACACGAAACTCTTGGGAATAGACTGAGGTGGGGTTCCTAAAATCAGGGAAGAGATCCATGGGAATGGTAGAAATGGAATGGTTGGAGGATTTGATTGTCAGGGCTAGAGATACAAGAGAGTGAGGGAGAATCCTGGGCTGTAGAGTGCTGAGGAGAACTTTTCTAATCTTTGGAAAAATATGGGATCCACTCAGAGGAGCAGGGATTTGTTTCTGCTCTCCACCACAGGGAACAATTCCTTGCCAAGATCCCAGCCCAATCTCCCCTTTCCCAGTGGGAGCCATTCCCTGGCTCCTGTCCCTGCAGGCCTTGTCCCCAGTCCCTCTGCAGCTCTCCTGGAGCCCCTCCAGGGACTCTGAGGATTCCCTGGATTTTTCCCTTCTCCAGGGGAACATTCCCAGCTCTGCCAGAGCAGAGGGGCTCCAGAATCCTGGGATGGTCTGGGTTGGAAGTGACCTTAAATCCCATCCCATTCCACCCCATCCATGTTCAGGGACACTTCCCACTATCCCAGAGTGCTCCAAGGTCTGTCCAGGCCTTGATAAAGTCCTTGAAATCTACAGAATTCCACAAACTCCTCTTTTCCCACTCTCCCAACATTTAACTGGACCCATCCTTGCTCCTCCTTTCCCGGATGTGTGACAAGAACCAGAGCCTGGTTTCTGAGGTGCACCTGGCAAGTCCATTATTCCCCACATCCCATGGATTTTCCCTAAATCCAGATATCCAAAATGCTCCCCAAACTTTTACCTTTCAACTTCGGGAAGAAAGAGCCGGCCGAGAATCCCGCTGATCATTCCAGGCCGGCTCCTGTGGCACGGTGGGGTTTTATAAAGTGTTTTTTAAAGGATGGCTGGAAAAGGGAAAGGTCCCAGACGTTTTCCTGCTGCTCCCTCCGGCGTTCCAGGCCGAGCAGGACCTCAATTAGCGGGGCAGTAACGAGGCAGTGTCTGCTTGGCCCGAGCCGGAGCCTTGCACTTCATCATTCCTAACTCGTTGCAGTAGCTCCACAAAGTCCTCACAAATCTTTGGGGCTGAGCAAGAAATTAGGAGCACATTTTTGGTGTTTCCTCGCATGGCAGCTGGGCTGGGAGCTCCTTATTTTTCATTAGTGTCAGACTCGGCAGCTCCAGGAGCTCTCAGGCTTGGGACAGGGGCATCATCCACGGCCAGATTTTCCTGAATATCCCTCTGGGACTGTGGAAAACCTGTGGTTCCACTCACAAAGCAGGGAAAAAGGGATTTATAACCCCTGCAGGACACAGCTCTTGAGGTTCCCAACCTTTTGAAGCATCCACACGCCCATCACCTTAAAGCAGGAGGGATTTGGGAGCAGGGGATGAGGCTGGAATGTGGAGCCAGCCCTGAAATGAGCTCCAAGGCTTTGGGATGAAATCCTGGTTAATATTTCTTCAGTGCTTTCTCTTGAAGCATCTCCAAAGCGTTTGAAGAACATTATTAAGACTTTGGGAGAAGGGAGGATCTCTCTTTTCCACTCCACTTGGAAAGGGAAGAAAAAGGCAGCTTGGAATTTATTTGGAGGATGAGGAGGCTCCAGGTCCTTGAAGATTTTTCTGATTATTTGCAGAAGCAAATCTTTGGGGTTGTTCTGGCAGGAGCTCTCCCAGTCACTGTGATGGGGGAAAATAAAGGACATTTTTAGGTGGGATTTTTCCCTGCATCCATTCCTGGGAGCTCTGGGCAATTCCAGCAGTGCTGCACATGGATTGGGACGAGGCAGGAAGGTGGTTTTGGGGCTGCCTGCAGTTTTCTTCTGTCATTTTCTTACTCAGATGTCACCTGATTGCCTAAAATAAACTAAATTCTGTGGTTCTCAGGTGAACAGGGAACAAATATCCTGGTGAAATCCCCAGGAGTTAAGGGAACTCTTCCAGTTCTCAGTAAGGAATGAAATTTAGGATGCTGATAGTTGGAATTGTGGAGCTCAGGTTTTTGATTCCCTTTGATCCCAGCTGTGACCAAAGGCTTGGGGGTTGTTCCTGCCCTTGGGAGCTGTGGGTGGAGCTCACACATGGGCAGGTGAATGTTGGGTTTTCCCTTTTTTCCCCATTTCCTGCAATCAGTGCCCCCTGTCCCATCCCACAGAGTTCCTCTGTGCCTGCTGCAGGCCAGGTTGTCCTGCAGTGAGGAGCAATTCCCAGGAGGAATGTGGGATGTCCCTGATGTCCAGGCCAGCCAGGAGCCATGGATGGAGCTGCCCCAGAGCCTCAGCTCTGGACACATCCCTGTCCTGCAGTGGCCGTGGGGCAGCAAAGGCAGCTGGGGTTTCACTGGAACAGATTCCTCTGAAGCTGATGGAAAACTGTCAGGGTTGGGTGTGGAGACTTTGGCTGACCTTGTTCTTTATCTCATGTGTTCCTGGGGATCCAGAGATACCCCAGAACGGATTGGGATGGAAGGGACCTTAAAGCTCCTCCACCCTAACCCATCCGTGGCAGGGACACCTCCCACTGTCCCAGGCTGCTCCAAGCCCCAGTGTCCAGCCTGGCCTTGGGCACTGCCAGGGATCCAGGGGCAGCCACAGCAAATCTGGGAATTGCAGCCCAGGCAGGAATTGCTTGCCAAGATCCCAGCCCATTCTCCCCTTTCCCAGTGGGAGCCATTCCCTGGCTCCTGTCCCTGCAGGCCTTGTCCCCAGTCCCTCTGCAGCTCTCCTGGTGCCCCTCCAGGGACTCTGAGCTCTCCCTGGATTTTCCCTTCTCCAGAGGATCATCCCAAACCCCCCTCCCAGGGCTGCTCTCCATCCTTTCTCCTCCCAGCCTGGATTTGTGCTGGGATTTCCCTGTCCCAGGTGCAGCTCCAGCCCCTGGCCTGGCTGGACCTCGTGGCCCTTTTGCTCGCCCACCTCTGAGGGTTTCATGTTCTGCTCCCAAACCTTTTCCCACCTGGATTTGTCTCCCCTCTGTTCCCTTGGATCAAGGCAGTGCTGGAGCCGCTGAGCTCTTTGGGGGGTCACGTTCACACCTTGTGAAAAGCAGGTGCAGCCCCATTAACTCCAGATGGAGGCAGAGCAGTCAAAGCCCTTTGGAATTTTGTCCTTCAGCTTCCCTTCCCAGCCCCATCCCGCGGGGAGAGGAGAATTCCCTGTAAAAAGGGGATTTTTTTTTTAATCCTGTTCCAGTAGCAGGTGGAGTTGGTCACCTGGAACAGGGGATGGCTCCATAAAGCTGCTCGTTCCCGAGGGCTGGGCAGGGGTGCCACACGTGTGGCACTCGTGGGGACTCCAGGAGGACCTCCCAGCTCCACTTTTCCCTTTTAAAAGGCCCATAAAGGAAAATTGGAAAGGGCTGGAGGGGAGGTGTGAGATTTTTCCGGTTTTTTTTTTTTTATTTGCAGAGTTACGTTTTTTATCCTTAATAGATCTATAATACGCAGCTCCCTTGATTTGTTTCCATAAAATTAACCAGTAAATTTCAAATGGAAAAAAGGCCCCTAATAGGAACCACCTTGGCCAAAGCTGAAACGTTGCTGTGTTCAGGAAAGGTGGACCAGGGCATTTTTCCCTCTGCCAGGTTTTCTCCTGGAGTGCCACATGTTGGAGGGATATAAAACTTTTACTAACGAGAACTTGGAGGAATTCTGACTTTCTAATTGCCCTTTTTCATTTTTTTTTTTTTCCTGGTACAAGCTGCTGTTTATTTTGGGCTCTTAAAAACTGCGGCTGTAATTTGGAAGTCTGGGAGTTTCAAACCTGGGGCAAGGAGGGGTGGGAAGGATCCAGACTGGTGGCCAGGGAAGGGCTGGGGGTGGCTCTGCTGATTCTTCTTGGAATTTGCATCCTGTGAATCCTGTCCTTGGCACTGCGGTTGGGATCATTTGGATTTTATTCTTCTTAATATTTTTAAGTTATTTTTGAGGCAGGATTTCGTTGTGGTCTCCACAGAATAAGGCCAGGCTGTTCCTGCTGGGAGTGTCCCAGGTGTTTTGGGATGAAGGATTTTGGTCACAGGTGGGACTGGAGGATCTCGGAGGACTTTTCCAACTTTATTGATTATGGGATTCTGGGATCTGCCTAAATCCCAAATTACTGCTGGTTGGGATGTTCATGGAATGGTTTGCGTGGGAAAGGACCTTAAATCCCATCCAGTGCCACCCTCTCCCACTGTCCCAGGTGGCTCCAGCCTGGCCTTGGGCACTGCCAGGGATCCAGGGGCAGCCACAGCAAATCTGGGAATTGCAGCCCAGGCAGGAATTCCTTGCCAAGATCCCAGCCCAATCTCCCCTTTCCCAGTGGGAGCCATTCCCTGGCTCCTGTCCCTGCAGGCCTTGTCCCCAGCCCCTCTCCAGCTCTCCTGGCGCCCCTCCAGGGACTCTGAGGATTCCCTGGATTTTTCCCTTCTCCAGGGGAACATTCCCAGCTCTGCCAGAGCAGAGGAGCTCCAGAGTCCTGGAATGGTTTGTGTAGGAAAGGACCTCAAATCCCATCTCATTCCAACCCCAACACCTTCCCCTATCCCAGGCTGCTCCAAGCCCTATCCAGCCTGGCCTTGGGCACTCCCAGGGCAGCACAAATGGGAATTGTTGGGGATCTAGAGCAGGACAAACGGGATTTTTTGGGGATCCAGGGCAGCACAAATGGGAATTGTTGGGGATCCAGGGCAGCACAAATGGGAATTGTTGGGGATCCAGGGCAGCACAAATGGGATTTTTTGGGGATCCAGGGCAGCACAAATGGGAATTGTTGGGGATCCAGGGCAGCACAAATGGGATTTTTTGGGGATCCAGGGCAGCACAAATGGGAATTGTTGGGGTCCTGCTGCCACAGCAGTGCCCTTGTCCTGCCCAGGGAATACTGAACTGTGAGATCCATGGAATTAGGCCTGGATTAAACCCTGTTTATGCATGGTGCTCATCCCTCATAGAGGGAGATCAGGCTCTGTCCTCTGGAGTTTCCTTGAGTTCAGGATGGTCCTGGCTGGGCTGAGCTCAGGCCGAGCCTGGTTAAGCTGAGCCTGGGACCCTCCTGTGTGGTTGGGACAGAGGGAGAAGCCAGAGAGGGACAGAAAAGGAAAATCCAACCCTTCCAGGGCTTTTTTTATGGCTGAAAAAGCTCTTTGTAGTTTCCCCAGACGCCTTTAGAGGGCAGATCACGTCCAGGGAATGAGTAACGGATTTGGGAGGTGCTGGATATTCCTGGTGGTGGATTCCTAAGGCTGGAGCACTCAGAACATGGAGAGATTTTTTTTTTTTTTTTTTTAAAGCATAATTTGAATTCTGCAATAACTTGTGGTGCTTTCAAGGGTGACCATGAAGTGAATTTACAGCAGCGAGATGAGATCAGGTTTTGATTTATTGCTGCGGACTTAAAATCTTTTTAGGCTCGGTCCTAAAAATTGTGGTGTGAGTGAAATATTAGTGATGGATGCAGGGAGAAAAATCCTGGGAACATACTGTGGGAGAGGAGAATTATGTAATGTGTTGACTAAGTTCATTTTTATGTTAAAAAAGACCACAAAAAGTGGTTTCAGTTGGGAGAGTTGGTTTTGGAGAGCAGTGCTGAGTGCTGGATGTATAATTTCATTTTTCTCTGCTGTAATCTCTTCTCTAAATCCCCAACCCTCACGCCCCAGTGCTTAGGAAAAAAAAATGTATTTATCAACAGAATATTTCACATTATCAGAGGGATCTTTGTGAAGCGAAGGCAGGAAAATGAAATTGAAGCTCTTCTGTAAACTTGAAACTTTTCATATTGGGATTAAATATTCCTTACAGTCACCATGCTGGGGGAGGCAGGGCCTGGCTAATTCTGTGATTAATTAAAACCAGCACTAACCAAATAATGTTCTGCTTTCTTCTGCTGCTCCCTGAAGCTCAGGGATCCTGGGGAAGATGATTATTCCTGAAAAAGCCATTTTGTTCTCCCCCAGCTGAGCTGCTCTTTGTGGCTCAGCCCTGTTGGCAGCTGCTTTGTGGGTTTCTCATCAAAAAAACCAGAGGGGTTATTCCCAAACAGAATGAAAAGGGCTTTGTTCCAATGAGGATTTATCCTTTTTTTTTTTTTTTTTTAATAGTATTTTTAAAATCTCCAGAAGGTGGAGGTGCTGCTGCTCCTGGGATGTGCAGGATGCCTGGGCGTTCTTTGGGTTTTAGGGTTCAGCTTTTCACTGTGATCCCTGCCCAGATTCCTCCTAAAGATTGGATGGAAAAGGGGAAAAGGACTGGCAGGATCCACTGGGGCTGTGCACAGCTTTGGCTCTGTCCCACACAGCGTCCCGGGACAGACCGGACAGACAGGGAGGGACAGATGGACACAGGGATGAGGGATGGGCTGGCGGGTCACTCCCAGAGAGCTGGGACAGGGCTGGAGCTGCACCTGGACTGGGACAATCCCAGCACAAATCCAGGCTGGGAGGAGAAGGAAGGGATGGAGAGCAGCCCTGGGAGAGGGGTTTGGGGTGCTGTGGATGAGGCTGGAATGGCCCAGCCCAGCCTCCCCTGCTCAGCCCTGGGCTGATGCCAAAGGCACGGTGGGAATTGTGTCCCTGTGCCCCTCTGTCAGGTGAGAGCCCACCTGCAGAGCTGCCCCAGCCCTGGGGCCAACAGCAGGAGGACGTGGAGCTGCTGGAGAGAGCCCAGAGGAGGCCCCGGAGCTGCTGCAGGGCTGGAGCCCCTCTGCTCTGGAGCCAGGCTGGAGAGCTGGGAGCAGTGGGAGGTGGAACAAGGTGGTTTTTAAGGTTTCCTTCCATCCCAAACCATTCCATGGGCATTTCACTTTGGTCCATGGCTCTGAAGCACAGGCACTTAAGGCAGCAGCCATGGCCAATCCCTGGAAGAACATTCCTCTGCCGTGGAAAACAGGATCTTGGGGATGTCAGGGCAGCCTTAGTCTGGCAGGTTCTTCCCAGACTCAGTGAACATCCCAGATCCCATCTCTGTCCATCAGTCACTGAACTCAGTTACTCTGTTCCTCAGTTCCCAGATCCCAGCATGGAACGTGTCCCCTTGGGATCCCCTTATCCCAGATTGCCGTGGGAATGCCTGAGGATGTTCTGCCCTCAGGTCTGGGATCTGACTTAGAGCCAAAGGATCTCTGCAGCTCTCCCCAGATCTCACTTAAAGACATTCAGGCTGTCCTGTGAAAAGCCAAAATCCTCTTTTGTCCAGGACTGCCCACACCGGGCTTTTCCTGGGATTTACTGACTCCTGTTGTTCCAGGAGAATCAGGACCATCCCAGGGAGGTGCTCTGACCCTGGCCGGTCCCTCAGAATCCTCCAAACACCCAGCCCGGGCTGATAAATGGGAACAAAAGCAGAATCTTGAAAGGAACCTTATCTGCAAGTGCCAGAGCGCAGGGAGGGGTGTGGAGCAGCGCTCTGGGAACTCCCACGGACACTGGGATACAAGGATTCCATCCCAGGCCAGGGTGACTCCCTGGGGAACCTTGTGAGGTCAAGGAAAAGTGGGGCATCCGTGAGTGATAATTCCTGTCTGCTCCAGGGCTGGGGGAGCAGCTCCTGCCATGGAAAACAGGGATAACAGGCAGGCTGTTCCTCAGGAGAGCAGCAGCTTCCCAGCTGGCGGGAAGGGAAAATGGGAGGAAAACCCCTGGAAAATGCTGGAATCAGGCTGCTCAGACTCGTGGCTGGAGTGAGGGCCCTGTGTGGTGTCAGAGCTCGGGCAGGGGCACCTCCAAGCTGAGCACATGGATGGTTTTTCCAGAATTCCCCCTGGATCAAACCCTGGAAAGTCCAGCCCAACACCTTCCATGGCTGCCTTTATCCTGAATTTCCAGAGGGGTGAGGGTCCCACCTTCCCTGGGCAAGGACAGAGGTGGGGACGGCACCTGGAGAGGCCCCAGGGGGTTTGAGGAGCTCCTGGAGCTGGGATTATTCCCGTGCTGGGAGCTGGAATTTCACTGGGGGCCTTTGGGTTGAGGAGGAGCTTTCCTGGTGCTCCAGGCTCGCTCCAAGCCCCGGAGCTGCACTGGGGGAGCCCAAGGAAGGGCAGGGAAAGGCTCAGAGCGCTCTGGGATAGTGGAAGTTTTCCGTGCCCTTGGAAGGGCTGGAATGGGATGAGCTTTTCCAGCCCAACCCGCTCTGTGATTCCATGAACTGCCCAGTTTTTTAATTCTGCAATTCTCTGGTAGGACATCCCTAAGTCAAAGCCTTAATTTGTCCCTTTAACTCCCCACTCTCCAGCTTCATTCACTTTTCCTCTGTTTTTTTTTTTTTTTTTTTTTTTTTTTTCTTCCTGAGGAAACAAAGCCTTTTGCCTGGATTTCTCCTTTTTAACACTTTCACTGGGGGAAAAAAATAAACCACCAACCCCAAACCCCAAGCCCTGCTCCCTGTGCCATGCCTTGCTTGTCAGGGAGCGTGTTGGAACAAAGCCTGGCTTGGAAAACAATCCCAATTCCCTGGGAGAGCTCCCAGAGGCAGGCCCTGCACGCTTGGGTGCTCCTGAGTCATTCCAGACCCTCTCACCTGTGACCAGTTTTGGTTGTGATTCCTCTGCTGCTCCCTCTCTTACTCAGGGCTTTGGTTGGGTCCCAATTAAGAGTGAGGAGAGGTTCAAGGGACGTGTGGGAGTTTCCAGTGCAGCTTTGAGTCATGGTGGTGCCTCCTTGGGCAGAGTTGAACTCAGCAGCTCCCAGGGTGGGGGATTTCATCCAGGGGTGCTCCCAGCTGGAAAAGGAATTTTAAATGGTTGGTAGAAGGGAATCAAAGAGTCCCAGTTCCATCTCTGCTCAGATAAATTGTAAACCATTTTTGTGCCCAAGAGCTTGGGCTGCTGGAGCAGAGCCCCGAGCTGTGGAGTTGTCAGGCCGAGGACTTTCATGTGCTTGAAATTCCCTGTGGAACACCCATCCTCCTCCTCCTCCTCCTCCTCCTGCTGCCGCTGCCTTGGGTGCCCTGAGCTCATTCTCGGCTCCTCTGCTGCTGTGTAAATGTGATAAATAAACTCTGTAATCGCCCCTCTGAGCTCCCTTTGAAGCTGCCCGCAGATCTGGATCCCACAGAAGTGTAAATCAACACTTGGGCCATAAAGGGCTCCTTAAAAAGTGGCTTTTTTTGTGCAGCTGACCCGGAGGCTGTGGTTGCCCAAGGCTTTTTATCAATCCTCGTGTGATAAATTTCTCCTTGGAAAGGAGAGTCTGGATCATTCCCTTCTTCCACTGCTGGGCTGAGCAGCCTCCCCCCAGAACAGCTGAGGTTTAATGGGTTTTGTGTGAAAAGCTGAATTAACCCAGTTACTGAATGAACCCCAAGGAGGTGAATATGGCTGAGCTCATCCCATGGGTTTGATCCCATCCAGTTCCATGGCAGGGACACCTCCCACCGTCCCAGGTGGATCCAAGCCCCAATGTCCAGCCTGGCCTTGGGCACTGCCAGGGATCCAGGGGCAGCCACAGCAAATCTGGGAATTGCAGCCCAGGCAGGAATTCCTTGCCAAGATCCCAGCCCAATCTCCCCTTTCCCAGTGGGAGCCATTCCCTGGCTCCTGTCCCTGCAGGCCTTGTCCCCAGTCCCTCTGCAGCTCTCCTGGAGCCCCTCCAGGGACTCTGAGGATTCCCTGGATTTTTCCCTTCTCCAGGGGAGCATTCCCAGCTCTCCCAGAGCAGAGGGGCTCCAGAGTCCTAGAATGGTTCATGTAGGAAAGGACCTCAAATCCCATCTCATTCCAACCCCAACACCTTTCCCTATCCCAGGGTGCTCCAAGCCCAGTGTCCAGACTGGCCTTGGGCACTTGCAGGGATCCAGGGCAGCACAAACAGGAATTATTTGGAATCCAGTGGGATCCTGCTGCCACAGTGATGCTCTTGTTCTGACCAGGGAATATTGACCTGTAAAATCCATGGAATTAGGCCTGGATTAAATCCAGGTTGGGAAAAGGAGCAGGAGCAAGGGATGAGGGTAAATCATGGGGTGAGAGCAAAGCAAAGGGGGAATTGCATTTCCTCATCACACACTCGATGCCAAAAACTTGTATTTGAGGAAAATTGATGTTTAGGAATATCAGAGCCGGGGTGGATTTCAGCTCTGGATGGACTGAGGTGGAAGAGACTTTTTAGGGAATGGGGGGGGATTGAGGCTGAGTCTGTGCACTGGGAAGAACAAACCCGTCCGCTGCTGCATTTCCAAACTCCTTTTATTTAATGACCTGGAATGGAGTTAAAAAAAAAAAAAATAAGAAAACCCTCCCATTGCTGGGCCTTGTTTCCTGAGCCCAGGGAGAACTTTGTCAGCCAAACCTCCAACAAATTGTCTGCTCTGATAACAAGTTAGCACCGGGGGCGGGAGAGGCCGAGCCCCTCCTGGTCCCGACAGCGCCGGCTCCGCGGGCAAACTCAAAGCAGGAGCTGCGGCCGTGTGCTGAGTTTACACCTTGCAATAATAATCCCTGCTTTTATCTGATCCCTGGGGGATTTTATAACTTTGGAATGGCTCTCTGGCAGGGCTCCAGCCCTACTGTCATTTTTTATTAACGTTCTTTTTTTTCCCTACCCCCGTAGCCAGTCGGCTTTGCTCCTTTATTTTTTTTTTTTTACCCTTCTTTTTTTCCTTAAGATTGCTTAAGGAATATGTATCCCATTCCTGGGGATATTGGGAAATGATATTTGAAAATTCGGTGTCTCAGCCCATTAGAGAGGTCTGTAAAACCATCACAGCAGGAACTAATCAAAACTACCAAAGCCAGCCCTTAAATCATGGCTCCCTTTAAATCACCAGCCCCTTCTCCCTGGGCCTTATCTCGTGTCTCATCAGGAAAAACCTAATTAGATTCTGCTCAAAAGTAAATATTGGTGGGTGGAGGTGAGGGGAGGTGAGACTCAAGTGTTTGCAAAGGGGTGCAGAAAACACGGTAAAGTTACAAAAATAACAATATTGGAGTTTTAGAGGAGTTCCTTCCTCCTGGAGGCGGTGAAACAAGTTTTCCTTAGGGTGCCTCTGGAGGCAGAGCCTGGAGGGGTCCCTGGCCTGCTCTGGGAATGATCCTGTGGCGTTGGGAATGAGCCCATGGCATTGGGAATGATCCCTTGGTGTTGGAACTGATCTCATGGTGTTGGGAATGATCCTGCGGCATTGGGAAATGATCCCGTGGTGTTGGGGATGATCCCGTGGCACTGGGAATGACTCCATGGAACTGGGAATGATCCCATGGTGCTGGGAATGATCCCATGGTGCTGGGAATGATCCCATGGCACTGAGAATGACCCCATGGCACTGGGAATGCCTCTGTGGCATTGGGGTGCAGGTTTGCAGCCAGGGTCACTCGATTTCAAGGAGCTGAGTTGCTTTGAAAAACCCAACTCTGAAAAGTTCAGCTATAAAAATTGAGCTCCGGCTTGGTTGGGCTGGGTGGGTTTGGTTGTGAGGGGTGGTGTCCTGGGTTGACTATATGATGCTTTTATCCCCAAATCGTCTCATTTGTTTATGCTGAAGGTGGAGTTGCTGTTTGCAAGCTTGTGGGAGTTTTTTGGGATGGATCCTGGAATGCTGAGGGGAGTCCTTCCTGCTGCGGGCTTATCCCAGGTTGCTCCAAGCCCTGTCCAGCCTGACCTTGGACACTTCCAGGGATGAGGAGTCCACACCTCTCTGGGAATTTTAGGGTTTGAAGAGAAACCCCCAAAGCTGTGTCCTGCAGGGTCGAGCCCTTGGTGAAGGGATGTGCAGGAGACAGGATTTACATCATCAAATAATCCCAGGATGGTTTGGGTGGGAAAGGAGTTTAAATCCCATCCCATTTCACCCCCTGCCTTGGGCAGGGACACCTCCCGCTGTCCCAGGTCCCCTAAAAGTCTTCTGGACTGCCTGATGACAACCTCAGTGCACAGGTGGGTCACTGAGCCGGGCCTGGCCCTGCAGGTGGAAAGGTGCCTCTGGTGCCACCAGGAGCTGGGAATTCTGCCCTGATGGAGTGATGGGGGTGCTCCTGGTCTCCCAGGCTGCTGTGGATGAGGGAAGTGGCTGTGCTTGGAGGGAGCTTCACCTCCACTTTGTGTTTGATTCCTAAAAGCAGCATCAGCTGTGACCAGGCCTTGGCTCTCCTGCGTTTTTTTTTATGCTCCCATGGAGCAGAGCGAGCCAGGATTGATGGTCCTGGATAACAGAGCCAATCCCACAGGATAACCCCAAGCTGGCCTCACTTTCCTGGAAACCACACCAAAAGGTGGGGGGATTTTGGATTGGATTTGTCATCTCCTGAGGGCTTTGGGCCTCCCCAGCCCCATTTCCCTGGGTTTTCTGAGGGCACCCCGGGTGTCACCCAGCCTTTGATGTAGGGAACTCATCCCTTTGTGGGGAACAGAACCCCCAAACCCCCCAGTGCTCCTCTGCAGGTCGGGTTTGATCCTTCCTGTGCCACAGCGAATCCATGGAAGGGTTGTTCTGCTGCACCGCGGCCCGGGGAGGTGCTGGGAATGAGCCGGGGAGTTCCTTTGGATAATCCCGAATTTCTCCAGAGCTGCTTCCTCTGGGCCTCCCCCCAGCCCTGCCTTTCCCTCACGGTGAAACCCAAACCTCGCTGACTTCACGGAGCTGAGGAAAATTCGATATTTCTCACTTCTAGGTCACCTCAGTCCAGAGCGTTTCCTGCCGGGAGCGGGGGGTTGGGAATGCCCTGGTGGAGATGGAGATGGAAAAGCCATTCCCGTTCCTCCTGGGGCGTGCAGGCTCCAGGATCATTCCTTCATTCTGAGCTCAGGGCATTCTCCTGCTGCAGTGGGAATGTGCCCGTCACAGGTCGGGATTTGGCTCCTGTGTTCCCAGAAAAGGACAGACAAACCTCCACGGAGCGAATGTGAGGTGGTTCAGGCAGAAATCCCTGGAAAATCTTGTCCAGTTTAAAACTCCCCCCACAAAAATCCTCGAAGGTGAAAATTTCTCAAGGTCCTAATTGCTCCCGGTGGGCTGGAAACATTTTATGGCTTTGGGAGCATCCTCTGGCTGCTATTTAGGATGTCTGGGAGTAGAGGCATACAAAATTTTCCTTTTTTTTTTTCATTCAGAGAGTGGGCAGGCCCTGGCACAGGCTGCCCCTGGATCCCTGGAAGTGTCCAAGGCCAGGTTGGATGCTGGGGCTTGGAGCACCCTGGGATAGGGGAAGGTGTCTCTGGGAGTGGAATGGGATGGGATTTATGGTCACTTCTAACCCAAACTGTTCCTGGATTCTGTGATTTTCCCAGCTGGTGCTTGGACTTTAATCCAGGTCAAAATTCTTCTCTTGATAAATCAGTTTATTTGCATTAAAAGTGCAAAATCAAAGGTTGGGAGGTAAATTTCCTGTGGGGCTCCTTGTCCTGGAGCGATGCCAGAGGGACAGATCTCCTTGATTTCTAAATAACTGGAATTTATGAAATCTTATCAACATTTGGTTTGGATCTTATCAATATTGATACCTGGCCATGTCCTGCTGTGCTCCCACACAGGGAAGATTAATCCCTGTTGGAAAACAGAGGTGGGACCAAGGTTGGTGATCCTCAGAGAGCACTTCCATGGATCCTTGGTGGCACCAGTTCCATGTCCAGGCTGAAATCCCGTGTGTTCCGTGCCGAGGGCTGGGGCAGAGGAGTCCAGGGCTGGCAGCAGCATCCTCCAGCTCGTTATCCCAGATTTCCCTCTCCCATGACCGCCTGTGCTCTCCAGGCCCACTCCACCCTGCTTAACGAGCCGTGTCCAGCTCAGGGCTCCATCCAAAACTGCGCCTTTTCCCACTCTTTGATTCTCCCCTCTCCAGAAGGAGAAGGATTACATAAACTGGAGGGTTTAATGAGTGCACTGGGCTTGCTTTTGGGGGAATTTCCAGTGGATTCAGGGTTATAACTTCATTAGGCCTCGGTTGGGTAACTCATGGCAGTGCTGGGCGGGCCCGACCCCGACCCTTTGTTGTGTTCTCTTCTGAAGGACCCAGCGCTCCCGCCCCTTTTTGAAGTCCTAATTCCCTTTATGGGATGTTGCAAGGCCTTTCTATAGAGTGCTGCCTCTGAAGTCCGAAAATCCCGTTGCCAAAAATGCCCCTTTCCCCATCGGCCTCGCGTCCTGACGTTGGGAGCAAAACTTTGTCCTGGGCAGTGTCCACCCAGACCTTTCCCTCTGGGGCTCTGTTGCAAAAATTCCCATTGTTGGGATTGATCCCTGAAGAGATTTTTTTTTTTTAAAGGGATGGGGTTGGGAGTCCCCTGGCTCAGCTGGGAGGAGCACTCGGAGTAAATAAACTCCAGGGCTACTCCTGCTTTCCAACCACTAGAGGTCAAGGTTGTGCTGTGGGATAGCACATCCCACAAGGATTCACATCCCCATCCAAGGATTCACTCCTGTTCCTGCTGCAGCCGCCTCCAGGGGCGGCTTTGTACATTGAATTTTGTTATAGATTGCCCAGCTCATTAATTAATTCAGAGCTGATTGTGTGTGCTCGGGGTGAGGAGCACTTTGAGGTGGATTTTCCAAGGAATGGGATGTCCATACCTGGATTTTCCAAGGAATGGGGTCTTCATGCCATGCTTGGATTTCAGTATTCCTCAGGTGGAGGAATTACTCCAGTGCTTGGTCCCTGGTGGGGTTTTGCTTCCCAAGGGGAGATTCCAAAGGGACTTCCCGGCTGGCAAAAATCAAAGCTGCTCCTGAATTGTTTTTTGTTGGGATGTTAAAACTTCCAAGTTTTGAAAAGGAAATAATCTGGGAGGTTTGCACACAGATTGAGCACACTTTGTGCTCTCTGCAGTTCAGGTAGCAGAAGTAATTAATAATCAGAGATTTTTAATAGTAATTAATAATGTTTTAATTCTCCCTTGGTGTTGCTGACAGCTGGATCTCCAACAGGTTGAATGGTTTTCCTGCTTCCTTCTAAATCCAGGCTGCCACATTCCCATAGGGAAGGGGATGAGCCCCTTTTGACACCTCAGAGAATCCTGGAATTCCAGAATGTCCAGGAGCTACCTGGGCTTGTGGAAAGTGTCCTTGCCCATGGAGTTAGAGGATCCTGAAGATGCTGTCCGTGATTCCATGATTCCCACACACTTTTCTCCCGATACATAAAAAATCCACAGCATAATACAGGGAAGAATCTTCTAAATCTGTGTCTAAATCTGTATAAATTCCAGGTTTTCTGAGTGTTTATTTTCCAGTTACACCAGTTCACAAACCCACGTGTCCAGCAGGGCCACATCCATGGGATTGTCCTTTTTCCCCTGGTTTTGGCTGGGATTTGACCCCTTGTGTGTTCGTGCCATTCCCATTCCTTGCCCTTCGGTTTGCACTTGATCAGCTCCCGAACAAGTGGGGCTGAACCACTTTTCCTGTCGATTATTGTGCTCCATATCAAAGGAAAAACAGTGGAATTTTTGCAGGAGGGCACAGTGTGACCTCAGCTGCCAGACAACCCCAGAACCCCTGGAATAACTGCGCGTGTTCCCAGCCCTCCATCCCGCTGCTTCCAGCACGTTTTCCTTGAGCACCTTTTACAGCTCGTTCCGCACATCAACAATGTGCAATTAAACCCTCCTGGGCTCCCACAAAAATGCTTTCAGGAACCTCTGGGGTCCAGATGTGGAATGTTTTGTGCCGCCACGGCTGGGAAAGAGGAACAAACCCAGCGGTTCAGGAGGTCCCTGTGACAGTCACCACATGGCCCGCGGGCCAATATCGCTGCAGCTGGGCCGTAAACGGATCAATGTGGCAGCACGGGGGCCGGGGCGCTGGGATTTGGAAAGAGTCAGGAGCGTGTTTGGGTTGTTGCATAATCCCTGGCCTGCTTTGCAAATGGATCTGGGAATATCTGGCTCGGGGGAAAGGCGACGTGTCGGAATTCCGCCGAGCGCGTGGCACCTCCGGCCTCCTTTGTCCCCGTTCAGGGCTGGCTGCTCCTCGTGCCTGAAAACCAAATGAAATCCCAGGTGGAATCTGTGTTTGCTCCTAGGCACAGCAGCAGAGGAACCTGGACAACATCGTGTCCCAGCAGCCCAGGATTGGCGGGGGGAAGAAATCCAAGAAGGAGTTCAGCGCCAGCTCCGAGCTGGAGGTGAAGAACACCAGCCCCATGTCGGAGCAGGATTCAGGGATCCTGGATGTGGAGGATGAGGATGAGGAGGAAGAGGTAAACACCAAACTGGGTGGTGTGGTGTGGCTGTGGTGTCCCAAAGGGTTTGCTCCTTGGTCGTGGGGGAGTCCTGAAGGTGCAGAAGAGGCTGGAGAACGTGGGATGTGTCTCAAAATTTGGTGATTTTGTGGTTTTATCCCTGTTCCCATTACTGGGCTCAGTAGAGAGGCCAAGGATTGGGAACTGCCCAGCCCAGTCTGTCCCAGCACCTTGGTGCTGCTGGAGAACATCCATCCCTCATGGAAACATTGCTCCATCACCCAATTTTTGGCCTTTTCCTTTGTCCTGGTTTGTCTTTGGATAAGGGGTTGTGTCAGGATGGGAGGTGGAAACTTGAATTCCTTCATGTGCTCTCTTCTTCCCTTCCCTTCCTGCTGCAGCTTCCTGGCACCTGACAGAGGCTTTTGGGAACCACATAACCTGGGGGTGGTGTTGGTTTTTCCTTCTTCCCAGTGCTGGTTCACCTGGGATTTGGGATATTTCTGTGGATTGAGCCTCGTGCCTCAGGAAAGGCAGCTCAGAGATCCAGACCTGCAGTGCAGGACCTGGGGGATTGAGCCTTTGGATGTGTCCACCATGCCTTGGGATGCAGCTGTGTCCTGGACCTTCTGGGAAGTTCTGTCTGCCCCTCTGGATGTTTTTTCTTGTTTGTTGAAGCCTCTTTTGTCAGGAAAATGATGTTTTCAGCTGCAGCCAGTCCCTGGGCTGGGGGGTGTTTGTCACCCTGACCGTGACAGCCCCTGAGCAGACAGGGAGGGGACCAAGGACAAGCTGGAAATTTGAAGTTGGGGTTGTTCAAGTGGTTCTGGGCTTTGTTTTCTCCCTGCAAACCCATTCCCTCCTTTCCATGGCTGCTGTGCATCCAGAGCAGAGTGAGGTCACACCTTCCTCCATGGGGATGGAATTGTGGGGCCAGCCCTGAGCCCTCCTGGGACCCTCTGGGTGGGCTCCACATTCCTACATCAGCATGGAAAGAGGCCCCGGAGCTGCTGCAGGGCTGGAGCCAGGCTGGCAGAGCTGGGAATGTTCCCCTGGAGAAGGGAAGGCTCCAGGCAGAGCTCAGAGCCCCTGGCAGGGCCTGGAGGGGCTCCAGGAGAGCTGCAGAGGGGCTGGGGACAAGGCCTGCAGGGACAGGAGCCAGGGAATGGCTCCCACTGGGAAAGGGGAGATTGGGCTGGGATCTTGGCAAGGAATTCCTGCCTGGGCTGCAATTCCCAGATTTGCTGTGGCTGCCCCTGGATCCCTGGCAGTGCCCAAGGCCAGGTTGGATCCACCTGGGACCACCTGGGACAGTGGGAGGTGTCCCTGCCATGGATGGGGTGGGATGGGATTTCAGGTCCTTTCCCACCCAAGCCATTCCATGATTCCATGGTTCTGGCCTATCCCAGGCAGGTGAACCCCATCTCTGGCTGTGCTGGCCCTTTGGTGACCTCACGGGAGGTGACCCTGCAGTGGGGATGGGCAGGAGGGGCTGTCCCCATCCCAGTCCCGGTCCCTGATGGGCAGTGGCCGCTGTCCATGGTGATGAACAGCACAGGGGAGGGGCAGCAGCCGCGGGACCCCCAGGTGCACCTGGCCAGGTGTCCTGGAGGAGATGCCATAGGGAATATGCCATGGAGGTGCCCCCATGGAGGAGCCCCCATGGAGGAGATCCCATGGAGGAGATGCCATGGAGGAGATGCCATTGAGAATATCCCATGGGGAATATCCCATGGAGGAGCCCCCATGGAGGAGCCCCCATGGAGGAGATCCCATGGAGGAGATCCCATGGATGAGATGCCATGGAGGAGTTGCCATGGGGAATATCCCATGGAGGAGATGCCATGGAGGAGCCCCAGGGAGGAGATGCCATGTGGTAGAGAAAAGCGAGCAGTTTGTTCCTGATCAGCTTCGAGTTCCCCGTATTCCTTCCTCATAGAATCAGGGAATCTCCTGGATGGACAGGGATCCACAAGGATCATCCATCCAGCCCCAGGCCCTGCACAGGCCCCCAAAATCCCACCCTGTGCATCCCTGGAGCTCTGTCCCACTGCTCCTGGAGCTCTGGCAGCCTCGGGGCCGTGCCCACTCCCTGGGAGCTTGGGCAGTGCCAGCACCCTCTGGATGAGGAACCTTTCCCTAAAATCCAGCCCTGGAACAGCTCCAGGCATTCCCTGTCCCTGTCCCTGTGTCACCAGTGACGAGTGAATTCTCCTGGGGATTTGCTCTTTTTGGAAAGAAAATTATTGATTTATTGGCCAAAAAAATCTCTCAAGTGGAGATGGAGCTATTCCAGTTTTGGGCTCCCCACGACAAGAGAGGCCTGAAGGGGGCTGGAGCGTGCCCAGGGAAGCGATTGGAGCTGGGAAGGGGCTGGAGAATCCCTGAGGGAGCTGGGCAGGGGCTGCAGAACCCCCGAGGGAGCTGGGAAGGGGCTGCAGAACCCCTGAGGGAGCTGGGCAGGGGCTCAGCCTGGAGCAGAGGAGGCTCAGGGGGGCTCTGAGCTCTCCCTGGAGCCTTCCCTTCTCCAGGTGAACATCCCCAGCTCTGGCTCCAGCTCCCTGATGTCCCCTGGGCTCTCTGCAGCAGCTCCAGGTCCGTTTCCTGAGGACTCCAAAGCTGGATTGGAGCAGAGCCCTGGCTGGGGGCAGCAGTGGAGTTTTAGGGACAATTTCTGGAATGTTTGTGTCACCTGCAGTCCCCCCCTGCTCCGTGCCCTGTCCTGGAGTGGAGCCCTGTGAGTTCTGGGTCCTGTCCCGTGTCCCTGTGCCCCAGCTCCTCCATGGGTTCCCATCAGAGGGACTCTGGGATGGTTCCCACACCCCCGGATTTGGCTCCTCTGGAATTCCTGC
>VZSU01000957.1:129555-145462 GCA_013398715.1 Nesospiza acunhae
CCTGCTGTTCCAGTCTGGGGGGGTTTTCACTCTCACCGAGGGACACAACCTGTGCTCATGTCCTGCTTGTACCCCAAAACCCACCAAGGGTCCAAGGTCCAAACCCTCAGATCCCACATTAACCCTCATATCCCAAATTAACCCTTTGATCCTGAATTAATCCTCCTATCCCAAATTAACCCTCCTATCCCAAATTAACCCTCATATCCCAAATTAACCCTTTGATCCCAAATTAACCCTTCTATCCCTATTAACCCTATTAATCCTGAAATAACCCTCATATCCCGAATTAACCCTTCTATCCTGAATTAACCCTCCTATCCCAAATTAACCCTCGTATCCCAAATTAACCCTTGCATCCCAAATTAACCCTTCTATCCCAAAATAACTCTCGTATACCAAATTAAACCTCGTATCCTGAATTAACCCTCCTATCCCAAATTAACCATCCTATCCCAAATTAACCCTTGCATCCCAAATTAACTCTCATATCCCAAATGAACCCTTCTATCCCAATTTAACTCTCTTATCCCAAATGATCCAAACCCAGAGCAAATCCTCCCTAAACTCTGAGCCATCCCTGTGCTGGTGGCAGCCAGGGCTGCAGTTTCCATGGCAAACTGGCCTTGCAGGGGTTAAACGTGCTGCTGGGATTGTTTAACCCCACTTGCAGGAGGGATTTGGGTGTTTCCAGAGCCCTGCCCCACTCCCAGCTCTGGGAACGTGCCTGCTGCAGGATTTGGGAATGAGATTGGGAGGTTGATGTTGTGTGGACTGGGAAATTTTGGGATAAGATGAATAAATCCTTTGTTCTGGAAATCAAGAAGAATAAAAGCCAGGATTGGGCTGGAGGGGGTGTCTGGGGAGCCATCAGTCCTGACCTGGGGCAGCCCGAGCTCCCGTGGCATCGGCACGTCCCAAAATTCAGGGATTGATGGATTGTTGGGAGCGCTGGCAGTGCAGCTCTGGCTCAGGAAATGCAGGCACTTCTTCAGTGCTAAATTCAGGGGATTTTTAGATGTGTCTGGATATTGAAATAGCAGATAAACACCTGAATTTGTGAATGTGAGACAGGGTCATTGTGTGATGTGTTAATCCAGCCAGAGGGAGAATTTCATGGAGTCATGGAATGGCTTGGGATGGAAAGGACCTTAAAAATGATCAATTCCACCCCTGCTGTGGGCAGGGACAGCTCCCACTGTCCCAGGTGGATCCAGCCTGGCCTTGGGCACTGCCAGGGATCCAGGGGCAGCCACAGCAAATCTGGGAATTCCAGCCCAGCCCGTTCCCACCCTCCCAGCCAGGAATTCTTTCCCAAGAAGGAATTCCCAAGAAGGGGAATTCTTTCACTCCAGTTCCACCTCACAGAGGAGTTTATCCCACAAAATCCCATCCCATTGCAGCCCTGCCATGGCCAGGGACACTTCCACCATCCCAGGCTGCTCCCAGAGCAGCTCCAGAGGGAGGAGCTGGAGGTGCAGATGTGGGAATGCCATCCTGGATCACCTCAGGATGCCTCCATTAGGATCCCTCCCATCCCAAACCAGTCTGAGATCCTGGGATCCCCCATTTCAGCTCCAGCCAGGCCCCTCTGCAGTGCAAAATCTGATTTTCCTTGCATGGAGGAGATCCTTTCACCCCAGTTCCACATCAGAGAGGAGTTTATCCCACAAAATCCTGAGGGCGCAGATGTGGGAATGCCATCCTGCAGCACTGGGATGACCTCAGGATGGGCTTTAAGGTCCCTCCCATCCCAAACCAGTCTGGGATCCCCCATTTCAGCTCCAGCCAGGACTGCTTTCCCTCACACCCTGTGATCCTTTACCAGCTCCAGTTCCACCTCACAGTGGAGTTTATCCCACAAAATCCTGAGGGTGCAGATGTGGGAATGCCATCCTGGATCACCTCAGGGTTCCCCCATTAGGGTCCCTTCCATCCCAAACCAGTCTGGGATCCCCCATTTCAGCTCCAGCCAGGCCCCTCTGCAGTGCTGAGATCTGATGTTCCTTGCATTGAGGAGATCCTTTCACCCCAGTTCCACCTCACAGTGGAGTTTATCCCACAAAATCCTGAGGGTGCAGATGTGGGAATGCCAGCCTGGATCACCTCAGGGTTCCCCCGTTAGGGTCCCTCCCATCCCACATCAGTCTGGGATCCTGGGATCCCCCATTTCAGCTCCAGCCAGGACTGCTTTCCCTCACACCCTGCGATCCTTTACCAGCTCCAGTTCCCCCTCATGGAGGAGTTTATCCCAATCCCAGTTTTCCCTCCCCATCCCTCCTGAGGAGCCTCCAGGACCCTTCCCGGGGCACTTTGGGGTTGGGAATCCTCCCTGAGCTCCGAGCTCCCCCCAGCCTCATTAAAACCCCAAACCCACCCCATTTCCAGGGCTGCCCTTGGCCCTTCCACCCCTGCCCCTTTTCCCGGGATTTGGGGTACCGGAGCTTCCAGCCCCCAAGGAGAGCCAAGGGAACGTCCCCAAAGGACACAAAATGCAAATTCCCCCTCTGATCCCACCCAGCCTCTTCCCCAGGGGGGAAAAACCGGGAAAAATCAAACCCAAATGGAGCTTTCAAGCAAATCCAATGTGAAATCCAAAGAATTGCTTGAGTTTTTTGCCTGGTTTTTGCCTTTTCCCCCACTTTTTGTTGCGTGTGTGGTGCCAGCATCCCTTGGATTCCGTGCCTGGAATGAGTCCCAGCGTTTCGCGGGATTTCAGTGGAACAAAACCAACATTAAAGGGCATTTTCCTGCTTCCAAGGCCTGAAAAATCAGAATATCTGGGGAGATCTCAGGAATTAAATGGATTTTTCCATACCTGGAATCCTGGCTTTGCCCATGACCCACTGGTGTTGGAACTGCTCTCACCTAGAAATTATATTTTGGTGTGATAAACTTATTTAAATGGGATTTTTTTAGAGTTAAATTCAACTAGAACTGATTTTTTAGAGTGGATTTTATTTATATTTGAATTTTTTAGAGTTGTATTAATCTAAAAGTGATTTTTAGAGTGAAATTTAGTTCTATTTGAATTTTTTAGAGCTAAACTCACCTAAAAGTGATTTTTTTTGAGTTACACTTATATAGATGGGATTTTTTATAGTTTCATTTGCCTAAATTGATGTTTTTAGAATGGAATTTAATTTGAATTAATATTAATTAAATATTAATAATAATATTGTTTTAATTTTAATTTTTTAGA
Organism: Nesospiza acunhae; assembly: GCA_013398715.1. NCBI lineage: Eukaryota > Metazoa > Chordata > Aves > Passeriformes > Thraupidae > Nesospiza > Nesospiza acunhae. The sequence goes on from VZSU01000957.1 coordinate 132,758, forward strand.
GTACTCACCTAGAAGGGATTTTTTTGGAGTGGAATTTATTGAAATTTGAATTTTTTAGAGTTGCACTCCCCTAAAAGTGATTTTTTTGGAGTTACACCTATTTAGATGTGATTTTTTTATAGTTTCATTTGCCTAAATATGATTTTTGAGAGTGGAATTTCTTTATATTTTAATTTTTTAGAATTGTCCTCAGCTAAAAGGGATTTTTTTGAGTGGCACATTTAATAACAGCATTTTTTAGATCTGATTTTTTTTTTAGTTACACTGACCTAGATGTGATTTTTTTTTATAGTTTCATTCACCTAAATTTGATTTCTTAGAGTGGCATTAATTTATATGAGATTTTTAGAGCTGAACGCACCTAAATGTGATTTTTTAAAGTGGAATTTATTTAAATTGAAATTTTTTAGATCTACACACACCTTAAAGTGATTTTTTTGGACTTATACTGATTTAGATGTGATTCTTTTAGTGTTTCGTTTTCCTAAATGTGATTTTTTTAGCGTGGGATTTATTTAAATCCGAATTTTTTAGAGTTGCGCTTACCTAAAATTGGCATTTTGGAGTGACATCAATTTACATAATTCTTGATAAAATATTTTGATAAATTATATTTTTACATAATTTATGATAAAGCAAGTATGATTTATATGATTTTTTATGTTTCATTTACCCAAATGTGATTTTTTAGAGTGACTTTCATTTATATTTGATTTCTTGGAAGATTTCACTTCTCTCCATGTGAGATTTTAGTCTTTCACTTGCCCATATTTAATTTTTTTTTTTTTCAGTTAGCCTTATTTATCCATGGAATTTTCAGGAGCTGCACTCACCTGGATGGGAATTTTTGGACTGGCACTCATTTAAATTTAATTTCTTTAGAGCTATACTCCCCTAAATGTGATTTTTTTTTTGGAGTGACTTTCATTTATATTTGATTTTTTTAGGATTTCAGTTGTCTCTCTTTGATGTTTTAGAGTTCCACTTTCCCATATTTAAATTTTTTTCCATTCTACTTATTTATAAATAAAATTTTTATGACTTTCGCTCACCTAGATGGGATTTTTTAGTGACTTTTATTTAAATGTGATTTCTTTAATAGTTTCATTCACCTAAATTTGATTACTTTGAGCAACGAACTTATTTAAATGTGATTTTTTTTTAGGATTTCAGTTGTCTCTCTGTGATATTTTAGACTTCCACTCACCCATATTTAAATTTTTTGCAGTTCAGCTTATTTATAAATGAAAGTTTTATGACTTGCACTCACCTAAATGGGATTTTTTAGTGACAATTATTAAATGTGATTTTTTAATAGTTTCATTCACCTAAATGTGATTTTTTTGGATTGATAAGCTTATTTAAATGTGAAATTTTTTTTAGGATTTCACTTGTCTGTGTGTGATATTTTTGAGTTCCATGTACCCGTATTTAAATTTTTTGCAGTTCTGCTTACTTATGAATGAAATTTTTGTGAGTTGCACTCACACTCACCTGGATGGGATTTTTTTAGAGACTCTTATTTAAATTCAATTTTTTTTATAGTTTCATTCACCTAAATATGATTTTTTTGAGTGATAAACTTATTTAAATGTGATTTTTTTCAGGGTTTCACTTGTCTCTCTTTGATATTTTAGAGTTCCACTTACCCATATTTAAATTTTTTGCCATTCTACTTACTTATAAATGAAATTTTTAAGTTGCACTCACTTAGATGGGATTTTTTAGTAACTCCTATTTAAATTTGATTTTTTTATAGTTTCATTCACCTAAATGTGATTTTTTAGGGTGACAAACTTATTTAAATATGATTTTTTTTTTAGGGTTTCACTTGTCTGTCTGTGATATTTTAGTGCTCTGCTTACCCATAATTAAATTTATTGCAGTTTTGCTTCCTCACCCATGGATTTTTGGTGAGTTTCCCACGTTTTTCATGGATTTCTCCCCGTTTCAGGTGCCTGGAGCCCAGGATTTGGTGGATTTCTCCCCGGTCTATCGATGCCTCCACATCTACTCCGTCCTGGTGAGTGAATCTGGATTTTCCTGCTGTAAGGAATTCCATGGATCTGCCCCTCCCTCCTTCATCCCGGGATGAGCATCCCTGAGGGAGGAAAAATCCTGGGACGGATGGATTTGGGGAAAATCTCTGGAATTCCTTCATGCAGGGCGCGGAAATGCAAAGGGAATTTCCTCCTGCTGTCCCAAATCCGGAATTCTTACTGTGTTTATATTTCTTGGTTGTTGGGTTTTCCTCCAAGAATTCCTCTTTGGATGCAGGAATTTCGTTATTCCATGGGAATGGAGGAGTTTTGGGCAGGGATTGGTTGGATTCTCATGCTGTTTGCTCCAAGGAAAATGAATTATTCTGTGGGAATGGGAGAATTTTGGGCAGGAATTGGTTGGATTCTGACATTGTTTTCTCCAAGAATTACTCTTTGAATGTAGGAATTTCATTATTCCATGGGAATGGAGGAGTTTTGGGCAGGAATTGATTGGATTCTCAGATTCCATCGTCTCCAAGAATTCTTTGGATTCATGAACTTCATTGTTCCATTGAAATGGGAGAGTTTGGGCAGGAATTGGTTGGATTCTGAGATTGTTTTCTCCAAGAATTCCTCTTTGGATCCAGTAATTCCGTTATTCCTCGGAAATGGAGGAGTTTTGGGGAGGAATTGTTTGAAATCTGATGCTGTTTGCTCCAAGGAAAAATGAATTATTCTGTAGGAATGGGAGAATTTTGGACAGGAATTGGTTGGATTCTGATGCTGTTTGCTCCAAGAATTCCTCTTTGGATGCAATAATTTCATTTTTCAGTGAAAATGGGAGAGTTTGGGACTGGAACTGGTTGGATTCTGATACCATTTTCTCCAGTAATTCTTTGGATTCATTAACTTTGTTATTGCCTGGAAATGGGAGAGTTTTAGGGTGGAATTGGTTGGATTCTGATGCTGTTTCCTCCAAGAATTCCTCTTTGGATGCAGCAATTTTGTTATTCTCTGGGAATGAGGGAATTTTGGGGAGGAATTGGTTGGATTCTCTGGTACCATTTTCTCCAAGGATTCTTTGCATTCAGTAACTTCATTATTCTGTACAAATGGAGGAGTTTTGGGGGAGAAATTGTTAGGATTCTGATGCTGTTTTCTCCAAGAATTCTTCTTTAGCCACAGTAATTTCACTGTTCCATGGAAAAGGAGGAGTTTGGGCAGGAATTCCTCAGAAATGGATCATTTGCTGCACCCTGGAGATTTTCCCTGCCCTGCCAGCTCTGTCTGACAGGAGCAGCTTTGCTGCCATCCCCAAATCCACCCCTTGCCCGGATCACTCTGAGATTCCTGAGGGAAAAATTCCCACAGGTTGTGCCAGGAGCTCGTTTTTTGACTGCAAATGGTTCCTTGGAGCTGTCCCAGAGAGCTCCTGTTTCCACAGGCTGGCTCCTGGGAATTCTGAGTACATGGATTCTTTAAAATATCAGTTTGTAAGGAAGGCAGATAAGGAACTTTTGGAGCTCATCCTCCCACTTTGAGTTGGGAATTTTTGGGATGCTTCCAAGCCTTAAATCTCCTGATCCAAGGAACCTGTGGAGCCTCATCCCTTTCTAGGGACATTTGGAGTTCATCCTCCAGCTTTGAATTTCGAGGATGTTTCCAGGAGCATCCAAGCCCTGAATCTGCCATTCCAAGGAATTTGTGGAGTCTCATCCCTTTTCCTGGGCCTTTGGATCTCACCCTCCAGCTCTGGGTTTCAGACATGCATCTGAGCCTTGAATTTCCTGATCCAAAGAACTTTGTGGAACCTCATCCCTTTTTAGGGACCTTTGGAACTCATGCTCCAACTTTGCATTTTAGGGATGCTTACAGGAGCATCCAGGCCTTGATTTTGCCATTCCAGGGAACCTGCATCCCTTTTCCAGGGCCTTGGGAGCTCACCCTCCAAATTTTAGTTTTGGGGATGCATCTGAGCCTTTTATTTCTTGATTCACAGAACCTGTGGAGCCTCATCCCTTTCTAGGGACATTTGGAGATCACCCTCCAACTTTGAATTTTGAGGATGTTTCCAGGAGCATCCAAGCCCTGAATCAGCCATTCCAGGGAATTTATGGAGTCTCATCCCTTTTCCAGGGCCTTGGGAGCTCGCCCTCCAAATTTTAATTTTGAGGATGCATCTGAGCCTTGAATTTCCTGATTCAAAGAACCTGTGGAGTCTCATTGCTTTTTAGGGACCCAAGGAACTCATGCTCCAACTCTGAATTTCAGGGATGCTTCCGGCAGCATCCTGGCCTTAATTTTGCCATTCCAAGGAACCTGCATTCCTTTCATGGGGCCTTGGGAGCTCACCCTTCAAATTTTAATTTTGGGGGTGCACCTGAGCCTTAAATCTCCTGATACAAAGAACCTGTGGAGCCTTGTCTCTTTTTAGGGTCATTTGGAGCTCAGCCTCCAACTTTGAATTTCAGGGTTGCATCCAAGCCTTCCATGTCCCATTTCAAGGAACTTGTGCAGTCTCATCTCTTTTCTGGGGCCTTAGGAGCCCACCCTCCAAAATTTAATTTTGGGGATGCATCTGAGCCTTGAATTTCTTGATCCAGGGAACCTGTGGAGCTCTCCCTCCAACTTTCCATTTTAGGGATGCTTCCAGGAGCTTCCAAGCCCTGAATCTGCCATTCCAGTGAACCTGCATCCCTTTTCCAGGGCCACTGGAGCCCAGGAGCTGTTCTGGGGCTCTTCCCCTGTGGTTGGGCAACCCAAATCCCAGGCAGGAGATGAAAGGAGCTCTGTGTTGCCAGCTCTCCTCCCTTCCCAGCCTGGAGAGGGAATTGTTTCCCAGTTCCCGGCATCCCCAGCGATCCACATGGGTTTGCTGAAGGAAAGGAACTGTCAGAAGCCCCGTTCCTATAAAACATCTTTTTGTGCCCCTCATCTGTTCATAATTAGGTCATTTGGCCACGTTGCCGTGAGATTTTCTTGGAATGAGAAGTTCCCCTCCCCAAAATGTGTGGCTGTGTTTATCTTGGAGGAAAATCCCAGCGCTCCAGGCGGAGCTGGGAGCTGGAGCAGGAGTTTGTTAATCAGGAATTAGGAGGGAGCTGAAAGGATGGGGGGGGGCTGAAAGTGCCACTTTATTTGGGGAAACTTCAGGGAGGAACATGGATCATGGAGACAGGGTTGGGAATCCTATTGGAGGGGCTGCCAGGCCTTGGTTTGACATGAGGGTGTGGGTTTGATGTGGATTTGATATGGATTTCACATGAGTTTAATATGGCTTTATTATGGACAAATAATTTGGATTTAATACGGATTTTATTTGGATTTATTATGGATTTGCTGGTGTGATTGTCCACAAAGGTGTTCTGAGGGGGGTCAGCAGCTTCTGCTGCTGGATGGGGCAGGTTTAAACATTCCAAATGGTTGCATTCCTTGGATTTGAAGGCTGAGACATGGAATTGCTTTGCTTCACATAACAGAAATGGGTTTGTCTCTGCATTGGGGATTTTTGTTTTAATTCTAATCAGAAAAAGGGATTGATCCTCAGAAATGTGACAGGGAAGCAGCAGATCCAAGAGGTGGATCTGGGTGTGATTGTCTCCTTCTGGAGGTGGGAATGGTGCAGGGGATGGGTGGTGGTGTCCCTACAAGGGACAGGGGGAACACGGGATGGGATGAGAGGGAACAGCCAGGGGAGGTTTAGGTCAGATATTGCAAAAATTCCTTCATGGAAAGGGTTTCCCAGCTGTCCCAGTCTCTGCAGGGACGTGGCCCTTGTGATGCCTTGGGAAGGCTGCCCTAGGGCACAGACTGGACTGGACTGGACAGAGTTACAGAATAAAGCAGGGATTTATTCAAAGGATCTCCTCCATGGACCCCCCTTGGGCAGCCCAAGAGCCCAGCTAGGGCTGCACCCAAAATGAACCAAAATGGTCCCAAAATGAACCCAAGATGAACCAAAATGGTTCCAAAATGAACCCAAGATGGACCAAAATGGCCCCAAAATGCACGACCAGGCACGGGGTCTCTCCCTTGGATCAGTTCTGCTCCATTTGCACCTTGCAGTTCATTGTCCCATTGCAGCTTTAGCCCCTGCAGTCCCACCCTGCTTGTTTTTCTCTCTCCAGCCCACGGTGTTTGTGCTCCTGGGCTGAGATTTGGGTCATTTGTCCTTGGTGCCCAGCTGGAGCAGGAATTGTTTTGTCTCCCTGCTCTGTGCACAGAGCTCACCATGCCCTGATGTGAAGCCCAGACCCACACACTAAAGCAGCACAGAATGGAGTCTGAAAAATAGAAAAGCTCAAACCTGAGGCATCACCTGGGGACACAGGACAGGGCTGGGGACGGTTGGATTCAGTCCCTGAGGATTTTTCCAACCTTGGGGGTTCCGTGGAGAGGTTCAAGCAGGGCAGGGGTCCAGTGCCAGCAGCTCTGTCCCCACCCTGAGCTGGGACCAGCCCCTGCTCCCACTCCTGTCCCTGCTCCCATTCCTATCCCTGCTCCCACTCCTGTCCCTGCTCCCACTCCTGTCCCTGCTCCCATTTCTGTCCCTGCTCCCATTTCTGTCCCTGCTCCCATTCCTGTCCCTGCTCCCATTCCTATCCCTGCTCCCATTCCTCCTGTTCATTCCCAACCCAGACCCTACAAACAGGAACGAGAACTAACAACGAGCAGAAATCAGAGCTCAGCTCTAGGGAAGGTGTTTTAGGGTGCCAGGAGCAGGAGAAAAAGCTCCCTGAGCCGCAAATTGCCCTTTTGCTGACCTGAGCCTGAATCCTGGCCTGGCTTTCTAGGCCCAGCTCGGGTGGAGCAATGTCAGAGATCCTGCACAGCATCGAGGGAACGGCCCCGGCAGTGTCAGACGGAAGGATCATAATGTAATAGTTCCCCAAAACTCCCAATATTTGTCATTTACAATGGCGTTATCTCAGAGCTTGGCCTGCAGTTAAAAAGGCCCACGTTGAATAAACATTGAGATATTTATTATTTTTAGTGAAATCGACCTTCCAGTCACCTCGGTTTTATGGCTGCGCTGCTTATAAATTCCCAAAGGATTATTTGCAAACTCCTGCTCCTATCTGGCAGCCTTATCAGCCGGGCAGGAGTTCACATATTGTACCGGGAGGTCAGCCTGCGGTCATGGGCTTCCAGAGGGGGCCAGGCACCTGTAAATCCTGCAAATCCTTCCCTCGGCAACCAAGGCGAAGGACAACATCCAACAGGCACGGAGACTTTTCCAGGAAACGCTGAACTTTGGCAGGAAGGGCAGAGCAGGGGGAAAGAAAGTGAAGGAAGGTCAGGCGGGGGTTAATTGAGAGCTGGACCTTGGCGTGGTGGCGGCTGCGGGGCAGGACGGGCTCTCCTGGGATGTTTTATGGGATTGTTCATCCCAATTCCCTTCCTGGGGAGGAAGGGGCTGCCTGAGGAGAGATGAGCATGGGAAGGGTTTGGATCTCTGGGATCTGGGATAAAACATCCCAACTTCTTTAGGGTGCCTCCATCCCAAAGCAGTGAAAGGTTTAGGAGGGGCACTGGCAGCAAATCCAGGGATTTTAGCATCAGTTGGGCAAGGCCTGACCTGATTTGAGCTGACCCTGAGCCCTAAGCCCAGCCCAGGTTCTGTGCAGCCATTTCAGGCTGTCCTGGGATGTTTTATGGGATTGTTCATCCCAGTTCCTTTCCTAGGGAGGAAGGGGCTGCCTGAGGAGAGATGGGAGTGCGAAGGGTTTGGATTTCTGCAGATATCAAACAAAACATCCCAAAATCTTTAGGGTGCCTCCATCCCAAACCAGTCTGGGAATCTGTGAATGATTTAAGGAGGGCACTGGCAGCAAGTTTAAGGCATGAGAATTTCGGGGTCAGTCGGGCAAGGCCTGGCCTGGCCTGAGCTGACCCTGAGCCCTAAGCCCAGCCCAGGTTCTGTGCAGCCATTTCAGGCTGTCCTGGGATGTTTTATGGGATTGTTCATCCCAGTTCCTTTCCTAGGGAGGAAGGGGCTGCCTGAGGAGAGATGGGAGTGCGAAGGGTTTGGATTTCTGCAGATATCAAACAAAACATCCCAAAATCTTTAGGGTGCCTCCATCCCAAACCAGTCTGGGAATCTGTGAATGATTTAAGGAGGGCACTGGCAGCAAGTTTAAGGCATGAGAATTTCGGGGTCAGTTGGGCAAGGCCTGGCCTGGCCTGAGCTGACCCTGAGCCCTAAGCCCAGCCCAGGCCGAGCTCAGCAGCCCTGGCCTATCTCAGCCATTCACCTGCAGCCTGGGCTGGTGGCACCAGCTCCATCCCCTGCTGGCAGAGGAGCTGTGGAAAATGGCAATACTTAAAAAATTGTGACCTAGAGAACAAACCCAGGACGTGATTTCACCATTGAGGGGTCGATCTTTTATGTTGCCTCTGACCAAAGTCTGTGTAATGCCGGGGCTGCTTTGATCAATATCCAAAATAAAGGGGGAGAGGTGAGGCCTGGGCCAGCTGGTTTATCTGCAGGAGCATCTCAGCAGCTGCTGGGTGCCTTGGATTTCCAGGCCAAGACATGGGATGGCTTCGCTTTACACAACAGAAAATGAAAAGCAGTTTTGTGTTTCATGTTTCCCCTAAGCTGCAGCGAGGCAGAAAGCAAAGAGTGTACCCAAAGCAGAAAGGAATGAAATAAAAATAAAAATAAAAAAAGCCAAAAAAAACTCAAGACAGAGTGGGCTGCACTGAAGGTGCTCCCAAAAAGTTGTCAGGAGGCAGCTGAGGGTGATTTAAGTCCCTTAAACCCTTCCCTGAGCGGGGCTGGTGCCTGTTAGTGCTCATTTGGGCTCTGCCTCGGAGGGGTGGGTTTTTTTAGCTCGGTGCTAATTGCTTCCCAATTACTTTGAGGTTCTTCACATGTTCCTGAAGACACTGGGATTGACACTCCCAGCTCTTTGATCCCAGCTACAAAGGGGTCATTTTAGGGGAAAGAACAAGTGTCCAAAAACACAGGCAACAAGGCAGAAAGAAAAAGGGAGCGGATTCTGAGGTAAAAACAGCCTGAAAAGCTGGAGCTGCTGAAGGATTTCTGGAGAATCCAGAGCTGGATAATTTAGATAAATGGGAGCTGACAGGGATTTACTATAAATTTGTCCTATCTCAGCACTGACATTTTTATCTGTGCTGCCTCTCCCCCAACCCTCGAGCTGCTTTGATGCACAAAGTGCATTAAAAAGGTAAAAAAAAAAAAAAAGTACAGTTAATAATAACCCCTTTTTTTACTGCAAACAATCCAGGTAGGAGTATCTTGTCAGGGGTGGATAGTCTGTATCCTTTTGGAGCAGCTGTCCTTGGGAATTTTAGGGAAGGACAAGTTTTGTGTCTCTTAGTGCCCAGCCAGCACAGCCTTGGGAGGAGAAACAAGGTTTTCTTTTGGGATTATCACTGGAATCACAAGGTTTTGCTGCAGGAGCTGCTCAGGGGTCCCTGGGCTCAAGGTGAACCTGTGGAATTCCCACCTGGGATGGCCACATGGAGCAGATTCCATTGGAAATGGGGGATCCTGTGGATCCTGGGGATCTTGGTTCTCCTGCCAGCCCTGCACCTAAATCACTGTAATTCCTCTCCCAGGTGTGATGCTGCTGGTGCTGCCTGCCCCAGTCCTCCTTTTCCTGCTTTTTTGGGGATAGGATTGGGAAGGGGGGCTCAGCTCATCTGTGGGGCTGGGGCTCCCACTCCCTCCCCACCCTCTCACAGGCTCAGCATCCCCACCAAAAATATTTGTGCTTTGCAGAGGGGGCAAAACAATTGAAATTCTCCTTTCAAGGCAGGAGGGAGGCTCTGTAGGAACCACAACTCCAACAATGAGAGCCACCCAGCCCTGCCTTTCAGATGAAACCAAACCTTTCTTCTCTTTGTAGCACCACTTGTTCCTTTTATTGCACAGTGCAACACAAACCCCACCATGGAAACTCTGTGGTTCTTCTGTTTCAGAGCTCGGGCTTGTCGAGTTTTCCTTGGGAACTCGAAAACTTGATTTTTTTTTTTTTCTTGTGGAAAGGAGCGGGGCGCGCAATGGAAAAAAAAAACAACTCCCTCTCTGGTGACTCCTTGTTCATCTCAGGCACTTTGCAGGCTGTCCCATGGCCGTGTCCTGGCATTTCTCAGCGTCTGCTGCCTGGGCTGGTGCCTGGTGCGGGGAGATAGCTGTAAACAGAGCTCTGAGATCATAGGGGAAGGCTGGGGGGAGCCACTTTGTGCACGGCATTGATAAGGCCACAGGAAAAGCCATTAGAGCGGGCCGGTGTCAGTGACCTGTGATAACCACCCTGTCCTACGTGCTAATGGAGCCTGGCCCGAGCCTGGCCCTGGTGGCAGCACAGTGAACTTTGGGAATTGTCACAGAGCTCCCTTAACCCCCTGACCTCCTTTTCTTCCCCGGGAGAAAAGCTCTTGGCTGCCATCAAAGCGGCGGCGCAGGAATCAGAGCGGGCCTGACAGGATCCCAGGGCTGGAAATATTCCCCTTGGAAAACAGACCTGGAAAAGGGAGGGAAAAAAAGAAAAAAAAAAACCCCAGCCCGAGTCAGGGACGTTTTCCTGCAATAGCCCCAATACAGATTCCTCATCAGCTGAGGGGAGGGGGAGCAGCAGAGCTTTCCCAGGGCTGGGAATATCCTGGGGGTCTGGATTTAGGGCTGGGAATATCCTGGAGGTTTGGATTTAAGGCTGGGAATATGCTGGGGATCTGGATTTAGGGCTGGGAATATGCTGGGGATCTGGATTTAGGGCTGGGAATATGCTGGGGATCTGGATTTAGGGCTGGGAATATCCTGGAGGTTTGGATTTAGGGCTGGGAATAACCTGGGGATCTGGATTTAGCTCTGATTGCCCCCACTGGGGGAAATCCATGGAATCTGTTTGGTGGTTTGTGGGATCATTCCCTAGGGAGGGATCTGGGGGGGTTCTGGTCTGACTTCCTGGAAGGAGAGATAGGGGGGATTTTGGGAAGGAATTCCTGGCTGGGAGACTGGGGAAGGGCTGGGCTGGAATCCTCAGATTTGCTGCGGCTGCCCCTGGATCCCTGGCAGTGCCCAAGGCCAGGCTGGACACTGGGACTTGGACCCACCTGGGACAGTGGGAGGTGTCCCTGCCTATGGATGGGGTGGGATGAACACATTCCATGATTCCATGGAATCAGCTCTGAGATCAGCCCAGGCTGTTCAGGGCTTTATCCCAGCTTGTGTTGAAAACCTCCCAGAGTCCAGAACCTCTCTGAGAACTTGTCCTGCCCTGCCCTTGTCCCCTGTGCTGGCACTGCTGGGGCACCTCCAGTGCTGGGGCAGCTCTGGAGAGCCCTGGAGGGGCTGGAGCATGGCCAGGGCAGGGAACAGAGCTGGGAAGGGGCTGCAGAATCCCTGAGGGAGCTGGGCAGGGGCTGCAGAACCCCTGAGGGAGCTGGGAAGGGGCTGCAGAACCCCTGAGGGAGCTGGGAAGGGGCTGCAGAACCCCTGAGGGAGCTGGGCAGGGGCTCAGCCTGGAGCAAAGGAGGCTCAGGGGGCCCTTGTGGCTCTGCACAGCTCCTGCCAGGAGGGCACAGCCGGGGGGTCGGGCTCTGCTCCAGGGAACAGGGACAGGAGCAGAGGGAGCGGCCTCAGGGGAGCTCAGGGTGGGCACTGGGAGGAATTTCCCCATGGAAAGGGGGGTCAGGAATTGGAAGTGCCCAGGGAGGTTTGGAGTGCCCATCCCTGCAGGGATTTCAGAGCCCTGTGGATGTGGCGCTTGGGGACAGGGGCACTGGTGGCCCTGGCAATGCTGGGGATTATTCCCACCCAATGATCTTAGAGACCTTTTCCAACCTTTCCCAATCATTCCATGATCCTGTGACTTTTCCCCGGGGTTGGGGTCACTGAGGAGCTTCTGGCAGTGGCTCTGTGGCTCCTCCAGGTCTCTGCCCCCAGAGTGGAGCTGGACGTGTCCCAGGACAGGCCCTGCTGAGGTCCCCACTTGTCACCAGCTCCCTTTGGGGTGACTCCCTGAGCTCCTTGATCCCGACCCTCTGGAACTGACCACCCCAGTAATTATTTATTTTCCCAGCTGTGCCTCATCCATACACTTCTAGGTTCAGGAATATTGTGGAAAAGCACATTAAATCCTGGCTAAGGTCAGGGATTCTGCTTTCCCAGGATCCCCAAATCCAGCACATCATTGGCATAGTTCCTGCTTAAATATGTCCTGGTTCTCCTCACTCCCCTTCTCCTCCATTCTCCTGGAATTCTGTCCCAGGAGGACTCAGCTCAGGGACTAAAAATTCTGGAATTCCTCCCATCATTTTTTCAGCCTTTACTGCAAATTCTCCACTCGTTTCCAAGGTCTTTTTGAAGGAATTTTAGCCACTGTGGAGCTGCTGGATGCAGGGAGCTCCGAGGCCATGGGGGTTTTGTTGGGAATGTTCACCTTGCTCAGGGTCCAGCTGAGCCACCCTGAATTCCAGCCCTGCTCCTCCCGTGTGCAGCCGTGGGAAGGCTCTTCCCAAGATTTGCTGTTTCCGGGCTTTGGGGCTCAGGAGGGTCCCAGGAATGTTTGGAAAACGCCTCAGCTGCCCCAGAGGACTCTGTGGTGGTGTCCAGAAGGAAGGTATCTCAAAAATAACAAGCGATAGGGGCGGAAGTGAAGTGATCTGGAAGGAATTTCCCTGGAGAACGTTGGTGTTCTAAGGTAAAACTCGCTTTAGCACAAAGGGAAATGGTGAATTCCCACTCTTT